>JAWQEG010005329.1:0-62500 GCA_033782935.1 Petrolisthes cinctipes
GTAGGAACAGGTTAGGAACTCCTATCTCGTTTCCTAAGTGCCCATACTCAAAACATTCTGGGGAGTTCCTAAACCCTTCCTAACACTTAGGAGTTCCTAAATCCTCTCGGAGTTTCTAAGTCCTTTAGCCAATCAGGAAGGAGCTTTCAAATAGTTCCTGCTTTTTTCCAGCCAATGGGGAAGAAGAATCATATCAGCTGTGTACTGTAAACACGTAATAAGAGCGCCTCTTATATGTTCCTCTTATATTAAAGTGCAGTATAGTATTATATATATTAAGTTCATATCAATTACAAATGAAATATATCGGTAAATATTGAAAGAATTACCGTTATTGCGTACGTTTTTTCTACCTTCATTACCCACTTATTTAGACCATTCTAAGACTATTTTCCTCAATGGCATTTCCTCCACAAATGCCCCATTTCCAAGATAGGGCATATTCAAATGGGGCATTTTGAAATTAGCCTGACCTTACCTGACCTAACCTAACCTAACCTAGACCGCATCAGACTACCGGGACCTAACCTGGGCAAACTACGGTAAATTTACAGAAGAACTGGGTTCACTATATTGTATATTTTAGTATCATTACCCACTATTTTGGACCATTCTAAGACACTTTTCATCTATGGTGTTTCTCTCGGAGATGCCCCGTTTTACAAACATAATTTGGAAATTAGTCCGACCTTACCTGACCTGACCTAACCTAACCTAGACCACAGCAGACTACCGGGACCTAACCTGGGCAAACTACCGGGACCTAACCTGGGTAAACTACCGGGATATAACCAGTGTAAACTATCATAAAGTGACTGGGGCAAATTTCCGGGACCTAGCCAGATGTGGTAACACTGCTCGATCCTAGCCAAAAACCCAGTTATTCTGTAATAATACCCAAACTACTGGGACCTAACCTGGGCAAACTACCGGGAAATAACCGTGGTAAAGTACAATAAATGACGGGGGTAAAATACTGGCACCCAGCCGGATCTGGCACCACTGCTGCAAAACGGTAATTCTTTCAATAAATACCAATATATCTCAGGAAGTATGGTTGTGTGCCAATAATATGCTTAATTTATGATTTGTTCTTGTGTGTCATGTTCCTCCTGTGTTACAGTATTTTATTTTATTTTTTAAAGTCAGCATTACACATGAAATCAATGTCATTGTGTACTATATAATTATATATCTTTGTTTTAAGCTTAGTGCAGTTTTGTATATTTTTCTGATTTAAAATCACTACATGATTAGGTTAGGTTTTTCCATCCTCCAACTTACAATTTCTTCTCCATCCATCTTTTCAAGCTCAGTCTCTCCTCTATCCCTCCTCTCCAACCTACAATCTTTACTCCAAACTTTCCCTTACACTAATCATATGGTGTGGGACCAATGCACGGTAGGCTGTACTGTATATTTAGTGCTGTCTTCTTTACTTGCCTGCACATCTCTACTAGCACAGTGGAAGTGTTATACATATTTTGCCTTTGCAGAAACTGTGATACTGTGTCAATTCAGGTTTATTTATTTTTTCCTTTAAACAAAATGTGATACTTTATGTAACTCAGGGTTATTTTTGTGTGTGCTACTTTTAGGCTTAATTATGTAGGGTAAGGAAATATAGATATATACAGGATATATTTTTAAAAAAATTTATTAGTGGATAAATATATTGAAGAATTGTTAATGTGAGCATTAATTAAAAAAGTTAAAGAAATTTGCCTTCTCATGATCCAACTCAGAGGTAAATAAAAACAAAAAAGACATCTTAGTTAAGTCACAGCCTACACAGTGAGACAACTGCAAAAAGAATCCTTTTCATGAAAAAACATTGCTTTTTCTGATAATATATGCACCACTGAGTTCACCACTCTGCTCACACTTGCTTGTGTCACTCCTGCTGTATCCCCAATTACACTTTGGAAGGTCCCACTCGCCAACAATCGCAGAGTCACTATATAACACTTGAGTACTTGTTGGTATCGCATGAGACCTTCTAGTGGGTCGAGCAACGTGTGGTTCCAGTTCCTGGCACAAATGTATTATTTCATGCCGAGGAAATCTATAGTAGCGCAGCAAGTGTTCATCACTATGATGTAGAGGGTCTAGCATATCCCTGTAGACTCTCTCACGCCTTAGCTGACGGCTATTTTCGTAGGCAAACCAAAGTTCCATCACTGCACTAGTCTCTTCACTCTCTTGCCTCTCCAACAACAACAAAATAACACGTTTGTGTTGGTGACTTCAAGTGTCGCGCTATCAATTTTCACAACTTTTCTACGGTGACGGAGTTCCTAACTCACTTAGAAGGCCTTGGGGGTCTTTCTAAATCCAACCGATTTAGGAACAATAAAAATGGCGTCCCACAGTGTCGATATTGCTTTGAGTATGAGTTCCTAGCTCGACTGGGGAAGTTAGGAATTCCTAACTGAGATAGGAATTCCTAAATTGTTTTGAGTATCCGGCCCCTGGTTCCTCCTGACTATGCCACGAAACAAACTCCTTCCGTATAGGTGTGCGTGTTTCGTGGCAATATTTGAAGGACTCATTTACCTCCAATTTTTGAAGGGAAATATTAAAGAGGAGGCGTCACCACTTTTGTTAGCGGCTGAACAGTGCATTTCAAATTAAGAATATACCGGTATTCTTTGTAACCGATATAATATTATCCTTTCCTGCGTTTTAATAACATATTTTTTATCACTTTTTCCTACCAATTTTCTAAATATATATATATATATATATATATATATATATATATATATATATATATATATATATATATATATATATATTGTATGTGTGTTAGAAAGCCCTGACATGCGTGTGTGTCCTAGGAGGATCTTGTGTGTGTGTGTGTGTGTGTGTGTGTGTGTTCTTCTCTGGTAACACTATCCACATGAACAAGAAATAATATACCTTCTCTTCGGATGCATATATTTTACTACCCACGATACACTTTGCTTTACCTCTATATATTTTTACTCGGGTATTTTTGGTGGATGTGATCATTCTTTTTCTCTTGGATTTTTTCTATAGCGAGATATTTATTCTATTTTTATTCGGAGGGAGAATTTTTACCCTTCCCTGCCCTGAGAGAGAGAGAGAGAGAGAGAGAGAGAGAGAGAGAGAGAGAGAAATTGGTATAGTAATAATTGAGAGAGAGAGAGAGAGAGAGAGAGAGAGAGAGAGAATATAGTAATCGTGTGTGTGTGTGTGTGTGTGTGTGTGTGTGCTTTCAATATATTTTAAAGATATCTTATTGACAGACTGACAGACACACAAACAAACACACAGAGCGAGAACATAATAACCTCTCTCTCCAGCTGGGTCGTGTGGGCGGGGTTAAAAAAATAAATTCGGCGCGATAATCCTGTAAAAAAAGAAAACGCGCGTAATATTATGCGCGCGCAGGATGGCTGGCCTACTATTAAATCTGTATATACCCCAGAGTGTATACAGTTGGGGAAAGTAATAGGTGGTGGTAAATCTGGAGCAAATGATTCCTCCAAACCATTCCAAACAACAATAACAGCCCGTCACCATTATATCTGTTATTCTGTTGTTTATCTGGTTCTGTTGTTTCCAAGGCATATTTTGGAGGAATCAAGGCGCTCCATTTGACTAAAAGTATACTAACCCCAGAGTGTATACAGTTGGGGGTACAGGCAGGGAGGGAGGGAGGGTGATAAGCTAGAAGGGGGGGAGGGATGGAGGGAAGGAGCAACGAACTGTCTAACTTGGAGGTAGGAAAGAAAAATCTATTATTATTATTGTTATTATTATTATTATAGGAAGAGATAGATAACTTATTCCTCCTCTCCTTCCTCCTCCTCTCTCTCTCTCTCTCTCTCTATGTTTGTTTATCGTATTTTCAACGGGGCTTGTCAGTTCTCTCTCTCTTAAGTTTGTTTATTGTATTTTCAACGGGGCTGTCGGTTCTCTTTCTCTCTCAAGTTTGTTTATCGTATTTTCAACGGGGCTTGTCGGTTCTCTCTCTTTCTCTCAAGTTTGTTTATCGTATTTTCAACGGGGCTTGTCGGTTCTTTCTCTCTTTCTCTCAAGTTTGTTTATCGTATTTTCAACGGGGCTTATTATCTCTCTCTCTCTCTCTCTCTCCGCAATTTGTCCTTTCATTATGTGTGTGTGTATAGTCATTATTATCACACATCTGGCAGGCAGCTAGTCAAGGCATGGGTCCGGAGAGAGAGAGACCACCACCACCATCACCACTACATACATGGTCATCTCTAATAGTTTGTTTAAGAACCTTGTGATCGTGTATGAGACTTGGTGGCTTCTGATTCCTCCTGAACTTGCCACGAAACAAGCTCCTTCAATATGATGGTGTGTGTGTGTGTTTCGTGGCAATGTTTGAAGGACTCACTAACCTCCAATATTTTTTACAACATCACCGGGTCCCTTAATATGATCTAGACTGGTGTGAGGCCTGTATACAGACATCTCAGGCCTTATATGTCATTTATACCCATCACTTTGACAAATATTCAACATCTGTTTTTTTTTATTATTTATTTTTTACTTTTTATACGTGTCCTGTTAGGGGAGGAGGGAAGGGTTGGTGGAGGCGGTGGTGGTGGTTGGAGATTAACACAGTGCATGGAGTATTTGATTCCTCCAAACTATTCCAAGCAACAACAAACAGGACACCATTATTTTTGTTTATCTGTTTCCTCCACCACCAATGTACCAAAATGTATACAATTATCCCCTTTAAGGACCATGTGTTCGTGTATGAGAATTGGAGGCTTCTGATTCCTCCTGACAATGCCACGAAACAAGTTCTTTCCATATAGGTGTGTGTGTTTCGTGGCAATATTTGAAGGACTCATTTACCTCCAATTTTCTGACTACATCACACTGTCCCTTAAATTAAACTAACACGATTTCAAAATGCTTCGGTCACAAATGGAAGTGTTGTGTTCGTTCCCGGCTAAACTATACTTCCCGCCCAAAAACCAACGCCCGGTAGCCCACAATCCCGCCCACAAAAGTTATCGTACGTCAGGCAGTGGCGGGAAAACGACATAATATTTATTTATACACTTACACGATTTCCATACCTTTATTATATTGCACTTTACGGATTATCCACGGTGCGTCTGTCTATATTTATTTATTTAACTATTTATTCGTTGTTGCATCCTTGCTTGGAAGTGTATAAATTTCAAAATAAGTCATGTCTTTATATTTAAACCTACGCCCGCTAGCCGTCATTCAGTAGCGAGGGAGGGGGGGGGGGGAGGAGATAGGGGCAGAGGGAGGGGTAGATAGGGGCCGAGAGAGGGAGGGAGGAAGGGAGATAAGGGGATAGGGGGAGGAAGGGAGATAAGGGGATAGGGAGGGAGGGAGGGATATAAGGGGAGAAGGAGGGAGGGAAGAAGGGGGAATATAAACAAAAGTCTGTGTTGTTTTTATATGTACATGTATATATTATTATTATTACTCCCCTCGTGATTATATATACTTTTCCTGATAAGTCACATCCTTAAATAGCTCAATATAATAAGATGTGAACGAAGAGATACGGAGCAGCGAACGAACGAACGAAGGAAGGAAAGTGTTAGGGAGCTTAAAAAAAAAGAAAAAGATGATAATAAAAATAAAAATAAGCCAGGTATGGAAAGCGCACAGCTGCCATATACGAACTGATGTAAACATTTGGTTGGTTGGTTGGGAGGGAGGGAAGGAACCATGGAGGGAAGGAGGGATAGGTGAGGGAAGTGAGGGAGTGGGAGGGGGGGGGGGAAGAGGATGGAGGAGGGAGGGAAGGGAAGGAGGGATGGGTGAGGGGAGGAAGAGGATGGAGGGAAGGGAAGAGGAGTGATAGGTGAGGAGAGAAAGAGGATGGATGGGTGAGGGAAGGGAGGAAGGAGGGATGGGTGAGGGAAGGGAGGAAGGAGGGAAGAGGGATGGGTGAGGGAAGGAAGGAGGGAAGGGAGGGATGGGTGAGGGAAGGAGGGATGGGTGATGGGTGAGGGAAGGAAGGGAGGAGTAGGAGTAGAGGAAGGAGGGATAAGTAAGGATAATAACAATAATCTAGGACTCTGAACACAACGGTAGGAATATTTAGAGTTGCTTTTGGCTTGTTGGTGTTTACAGTAGGTGGTGTTGGTTGGTTGGTTGGTTCAAGAGAGGGTGGAGTCGACAGTGTGGTGGTGGTGGTGGTGAGGGGGGTGGGGGTGATGGTGAGGGTGGTGGGGGTGAGGGAGGTAGTGGTGATGGTGAGGATGATGGTGGTGGGGGTGAGGAAGGTAGTGGTGGTGAGGGTGGAGTCGACAGTGTGGTGAGGGTGGTGGTGGTGGTGGTGGTGAGGGTAGTAGTTGTGGTGGTGGGCATAATAAAAACAAAACAAAAAAATAAAGAGTTGGGTGTGTTAAAATAAAGAAGTAACAGAGTTGGGTGTGTTAAAAGTAAAGAAATAAAAGAGTTGGGTGTGTAAAAAGTAAAGAAATAAAAGAGTTGGGTGTGTTAAAATAAAGAAGTAACAGAGTTGGGTGTGTTAAAAGTAAAGAAATAAAAGAGTTGCGTGTGTAAAAATAAAGAAAAATAATATCTAATGGTAAAATAAAGAGATTGACGTGTAAAAGTAAAGGAAATATATATATAATGGAAGGATAATGAAAAAAATAAAAGTATAAAATTTTGATAATGGTATAAACAATAAAAGGAGATGGGAGTGTAAAAAAATGAAAGTAAAAAGAAAAAGTATATGATAAAAAAAAAGATATGTGTAAAAAAAATGTATAATGAACGTGGGTTATACTATTGAAAACAAAAAAAAATTGGGCATGTTGAATGTATAATAAACGTGGGTTATATATTTTTGAACTCTTAATTCGCGGGTGTAGTAAAATTTGGACACTTGCAACAAGTCTTGAGCACCGAAAGTGTAGCCTTGAATCCACAAGACAGTTTTTAAATTTGCGCGGTCCCTAAGGTTTGTACTTCAATATCCTGTATCATTTATTTATGTAGCGTGAGTGGTTTACAAGTTATTAGCCGTCAAATGTGTTGTTTACATATTGACCGCGAGTATATATAGGAGAGAAGCCCGGGCAAGGGAGCTGCCGCGGTAGATAATGCCCGCGGTTAGGTGATAATGAGTGTCGTGTGTGTGTGTGTGTGTATACTAATCCCTCTATTGTTATTGTTATCAGAGAGGGAGTCGTCTTAGAATAATCCCTATATATATACACTAAAATCCGTATTATTATTATTATGTTGTTGTTGTGTTTACAGAGGGAGGCGTCGTCATGTAATCCTTATAAATATACACTAAGATCTGTATTGTTATTGTTATCAGAGAGGGAGGCGTTGTCATGTAATCCCTATATGTATACACTGATCCCCGTATTATTATTAATATTGTTGTTGTGTTTACAGAGGGAGGCGTCGTCAGCGAGTATTCAAGCTCAAGTTTCACCACCAAGCCCTTCCCCCGGAGTACCTAGACCACTATGAGGCTTCCCTACGTCACCAACCCCGCCCTGGCCCTGCCCCAGCACCCCCACCACCACCCACCCCGCCCCGTCAACCCCGTGAGGCACTGGCACCCGATACACACCTCACCCGTGATGCCTCTTCTACAGGAGGTCTTGAGGGTGGGGTGCCACGGCAGGGACGAGGGGGTGGCAGGGGTAGAGGGGGGCGTGGTAGGGGTCAACGAGCACCACGCCCCATTACCATACACGAGGCAGGGGGGGCGGCCACTGAGGCACTACTTAGGGAACTACTACTAACTCGGCCACATCTACAACAAGCGGCACTACAACAAGCAGCATTAGCCAGAGCACAGTCAGTACCTTCCATGATGCCTCGTCAACCTCCATCACCAGCACCACCTTCATCATCATCATCAACAGACCCAGCATCATCATCACCTTATATGGGGGAAATGCATCTGGATGGAGCAGCACCAAGACGGGGAAGAAAACCTAAGAAAACTACTGATATGAACCGAACCCATAACACACCACCAACACACCCACATCACCCACATACACACCCACACGAAGCTGCCCTACACCACCATATACAGCAGCTACAACGACACCTACAACAACAACAACAACAACATCAACAACGTGAGCACCTACACCAACATGAATCAGGGGGTGTGAGGTGTGTTGTAGGTGGTGGTGATAGTGATGGTGCTATGGAAGATGATAATAATACACTGTCACGTGCACACAGTTACTCTTCACTACTTCATACTGCCCTGACGGAGGCTGGGGCTGGGGGGGATCAGCGGGAACCCCTTAATTTGTGTGTGAGGGACGCCGCCGTTAAACTAGAGCCCCCCCACCCCGCTGACCCTCCTCCCCACCACCCCACCACCACCATGTCCCCGGAGCTAGGGTGGTCTGGTGGGAGAGGGGGTGGTAGTAGTGGTGGTATGGGAGTTCCTTCTGCTTGGTTTAATGACTACAGATTGAAGAGTGAAGATGGTTTGAGTTCAGGACAGTCTACTCCATCATTATGTTCTCAGTCATCACATCTACCTTCACTGTCACCTCCTGCCTTCCCACACATGTCACCTCCACCACCCATGCCTTCACCACGACTATACTTACCCCCACACTTCCTGGCCTCCCCACACCCCCCAGGCTCCCCTTCCCCCGTGCCTGGTTCACCCCTACCGCCCCCACACCACGCCCGGGCAGTCCAGGCGTTACTGAAGGAGTCGCTGCAGCAGAGACTGGACGAGGCGGCAAGGGAACGACTCTCCCCACACCACACAGCGGGGAGGGGGGCGCGGGGGGGAGGGGGTGCACGGAGGAAACGGTCAGCTGTGTTCGTCCCCCCCGCTGACCCCAACACAGAGGTCAGCATATGTAAGTTTAAGTTCACCGGAGGAGCAAACCCAATGTTAGAGGAAAAGAAAGTAGTGAATCTTGATGCTGGAGGTGCCTTAAGATGTATAGGACCTAGACAACAACAACACCATAATCACCTCCACAGGTCCCCCTCCACCCATCATCCACTCCCAGCCAAACTCTTAGACAACATCACGAAATGCGAGAAGGACGTGAAGAAGATTCGACTAGAGAGTGACACAGAGGATGGATGTAGTACTGCAGCATCACCCGTTGCATCACTGGAACGAGGCCTGGCTCCACCAAACATCACAGAGGACTCACCCAAACGCAAAAGACGCTCCAAGAAGTCGTCAGTGAGGGAGAGACTGGAGGCGACGCTGAGGGAACGAGGCCTGCTGATTCAAACACAGCAGGTGGAGTCAGCACAAGGAGCAACTTACTGTAAATTCCGTCAGCTGAGAAAATTCACGAGGTATTTGTTTAGAAGCTGGAAAGATTATCTGCCTGGACAACTACAGGAAGGTGATGGTAATAGTGAAGCATTACCTGGTTATCCACATCATCATCATCATCACCATCACCATCATCATCATACACATACCTTACCAAGACGACCACCATCACCTGACCCACGTTGACCTCATACCCTCACACACCTTGACCCATGTTGATCTGATACCCTCATTCCCCACACTGACCCATGTTGACCCCCTTCACTATCACCTGACCCACGTTGACCTGATACATTGTCCCTCCCTCCTACCCCACACTGACCCATGTTGACCCCCTTTCCTATGACCCACGTTGACCTGACATTGTCCCTCCCCCCCCCCCCTGTCCCATGTTGACTTCCTTCCCCCTCCCATCCCATCCCTTCCCCTTTTTAACCCTCCCCCCTCCATCACACCCCCTCCCCCTGGTTGTGACCCCCCTTAACCCCCTCTCCCCCCCCCTCGGGCCTCGCAGTTAGTGATGGTAACGCACAAACTCACAAAGTACAACACTCCTACACCCTCCCCCCAACCCCAACCCCCAAACCCCCTAACCCCATCTACTCACTCATTATGATGTGATGATAATATGGTGAAGTTGTGATGATTAGTAATGAAAATGGTGACGTTGTGGTGATGCAAACAAATGTGGTAGTCATTGGTGATGTTGTGATGACGACGTGGTAATGATGTGATGATGATGATGTGGTGAAAACGTGGTAATTATTGATACGGTTATGGTGACGTTGTGGTAATGATGTGGTGATGACGATGATGTGGTGATGATGTGATGATGATGTGGTGAAAACGTGGTAATTATTGATACTGTTATGGTGATGTGATGGCGACGTGGTAATGACGTTGTGATGATGTTGTGGTGATGAAAACAAACGTGGTAATGTTGTGGTGATGTGGTGACGTTGTGGTAATGATGACGTGGTTAATTCTCGGTACTGTTGTGGTGATGTTGTGATGACGACGTGGTTATTATTGTTAATGTTATGGTGACGTTGTTGTGATGATGTTATGATGATGTGGTGATGTTGTGATGAAATGTGTGCCTTCCCTCTTTACTCTAGTGGTGTGTGTGTGTGTGTATGCATGTGTATATGTGTGTGTATGTGTGTGTGTATGTATTAGTGCCTGGGTTTCTATCTTCGTATGGCTATAAACACTACAATTAATATATAATAATAATAATATTAATAATAATAATAATTAATAAACATGTGTATAGCGAAATACGAAGGAAAACCCAGAGACAACAACAACAAACAAACAACAACAACAACAACAACAACAACAACAATATATGAAAATGATAAATAGAATAAATAATAAGAAGGAAAACAATAATAAACAGAAAAATAAATAAATTAATAAATACAGAAATACGAAAGAGCAGGTAAATAGATAGAGAATAAACCAACGAATGAGAACCACAGGATAATAGTGATAAATTACGAGAGAGAGAAAATACAGACTCGATAATAACAAACAAAAATAAAAATAATAATAATAATAATAATAGTAATAATAATAATAGTAATAATAATGATAGTAATAATAATAACAAAAGTGAGTAAAGATAATACAAAAATAAATGATAATTAAATGTCTGGAAGAAAATAAAGATAATATTGTTATTATTGTTGATATTATTATTGTTATTACTGTTGTTGTTTTTATTATTATTATTTTTGAGTGTAAGGTGTTGTAATTATTATGTTATTGTTGTAAAGCATTCATTCTCGTCTTTCATAACCTAAACTGGAGAAACTCTTTGTAAAAATGTAAAACACACTAATACTCTCTCTCTCTCTCTCTCTCTCTCTCTCTCTCTCTCTCTCTCTCTCTCTCTCTCTCTCTCTCTCTCTCAGTAATTATTCAACATTGTCTCCCTCTTCCATAAATAAAGTTCAAAGCTTTAAAAATTACCCACATTGGCATTACAGTACAATTCATTACATTACATAACACTGATAATGAGAGTACAGTTATTATTATTATTATTATTATTATTATTATTATTATGTTATTATTATTATTATTATTATTATTATTATATTGTTATTATTATTATTTTTATTATCATCATTATTATTATTATTATTATTATTATTATTATTATTATTATTATTGTTATTATTATTATTATTATTATTATTATTATTATTATTATTATTATTATTATTATTGTTATGGACCAGAATAACAAAGTTGGAATAGTTTGGAGGAATCATTTGCTCCTCCAATTTACCCAATTTAGGGGTGGGGGTGGGGTAGGGGGGAGTAATTCTGTCTTGTGGTGTCGTAATAATAATGATAATAATTGTGCTCTCTCTCTCTCATCTCCTATCGTAATATTTCTCTCTCTCTTTCTCTCTCTCTCTCTCTCTCTCATCCCCTACCGTAATATTTCTCTCTCTCTCTCATCCCCTACCGTAATATTTCTCTCTCTCTCTCTCTCTCTCTCTCTCTCTCTCTCTCTGGTAAAAATAATAACTCTCAGGTACAAATTAATTAATGTGTTGACGTTGTGTTCACCCAAGAGTATGTATGTATTATTATTATTATTATTATTATTATTATTATCATAACAATGTACGACACTTCAAAGATTGTATGATAATTATTTTGCCTCCTAAAAGATGTCTGATGCACGATAATACCCATAGACCTACGATAACCCATGTATTATTATTATTATTATTATTACGTCTCTGGGTGACACACGTGATTCGTTAACACTGCCACAAATATTAACCAACATGTACAGTACAGGATGTGAGATGGACCCAGTGTTAAAGGTCATCTGAAAAATTTCGCGGGCTTTTCTGGACAATTTACTTTAGATGATTTCGCGGGCTTTTCTGGACAACATATAGAATGGAGAGATGCGAGGTGGTGTGTATATGTATATGAGATCATATTAAGGACCCTGTGATGGTGTATGAGACTTGGTGGCTTCTGATTCCTCCTGACTATGCCACGAAACAAGCTCCTTCAATATGGATGGTGTTTCGTGGCAATATTTGAAGGACTCGCTAACTTACAATTTTCTGACTACATCACTGGGTCCCTTAAACTCTTGATTAATATAAGCTAAATGTACAGTTAGCACCAGGAATAAGAATATTTTCATTAATTTAAAGAAAGACAGTCTACTTTTTCACTAAATAATATAATCTTATATAAGAATATAGGCATCCAATTAAAATATGTCTTTATACAAATGTTGTCCATTATACGAATAACATGGAGGTATGTGTGTATTTATATGGTTTCGTTGGCTTTTCTGCACAAAGTATTCCACCAGATGTCTCACGTGGCCAAAGGAATGAGAACCCAATTGTTACTAGAAAGGTCTTACTTGTTAATTATAATTGGGGGAAGTATGTTTTGATATTAAGGGGAGATTCTCTTGGAAGGCTACTGATTCCTCTTAATTATACCAGAAAACAGATGCCCTCAGTGGTACTACTACTATGGGATCTGTTGTTTCATGGCATAGTTTGGAGGAATCACAGACCTTCCAAATTCACCAACAAGAGAACCTTCCCTTAAAGGTATACTATCAAATATCCTATACAGTATATCTTATAATAAATACTGCAATACTCACCTATATATTCTATGCCTCTATAAGAAGTGATTCTTCCTATTTGTATCAACAAATATGCATTAGAATTAACTAAACTGTATGCATAATGCAGATGTAAACAATATCCGCAGTAAGTAATAAAACCCACACTGGTAGACGAAATATCCGCAGTGTTCATTAAGCTTTAGCACTCATTATACATTATGATTGTTGTTATAAGCTAGATGGTTCTGTTTTCGTTTTTAGTAGGCCTATTTGTGATTCTTTGTGCCTGTGGTGTCTGATTTGGTGGGAAAAGTTCCAATAATGTTGTTGTTGTATCATCTTCAAATAATGCTCATACTTTCGACATAGCAAGTGTGTGTGCATAGAAGAAGAAATTAACGTGATCTCTTGATTATTATAATGGAGCGTTTAAAGTCAACGATACCGTATTTCCAGTTGGACGTATATGTGAATGTACAATTGGCTAAAATAGTATATATGTGTTATCAGTATATATTGTCCAGAAAAATAAAGAGGGGGAGAGTTTAGAGTTGTCAGTGATGAAATATTATTGGATATTTCTAATAATTTGTTTTTCTTCATATATTTTGTACACACTGGTTAATAATGTGTTGTCACTAAATATTGTCCAGAAAAAAAAAATAAGAGGAGGAGTTTAAAATTGTCAATGATGAAATATTTTTGGATATTTCTAATATTTTTTTATATATATTTTATATACACTGGGTATTAATGTGTTTCGGTATATTGTCAAGAAAAATCACCAGATGGAGAGTATAAATCTTCAGAAATGACCTTAAGGGGATAATTAATACACTTTTGGTACATACATACATACATACATACATTAGAGCGTCTTGATTCCTCCAAAGTACAGTAGTATGTATGCCAGGAAACAGGACCTACAGGTGATTCATAGATTGATTGATATTAGACACAGAAACAGCGAGGTCATATAGCGCCAGAATCAACCAACAGGTGAACCAAAATAATAATGGTGATGGTATGTTGTTGGTGGGGATATATAGTTGTTTAGAGGAATCATACAGTTGTTTCAGAATTACCACCAACACCAACACTGTACTGTACACTCACCATCCAAAATATGTATCCAGGCTTGATTCCAATAGCCTGATCGAGTATCAACTAAGCGAGCTCAAGCAAATATGAAACAGGATAAGCGTTGTAATTGGTTCACAAGTATGTCAAATGCTTCGAAACTTCAACAAGATCTGAATACAAATGTTGGATTGTGAGTGTACTATTCCCTTACTTAAAATACCTTGATCCATCCTAGTATACTATAATAATAATAATGAAGCGACTATCACACCTTATAATATCTTTCCTTCGTTCTTCATCCTCTTTCCTTCAGCTTAGGTTGGAGGACGGAGGAAAAAAAAAGAAAAGAAATGTACTTAAATACGTATGTGTGATGCTCGCTTGACTGGTTGTGTTCAATGTGTTGTTTTCCTGCACCCGATGTTCACTTGTTTACTCTGTATTTCCCGCCATTATTTTCTGGGGTTCATAAGAAAAAGGGGCTGTGTTTCCCGCCATTTTTAAAGGGGTTGTGTTTCCCGCCATTTTTAAAGGGGTTGTGTTTCCCGCCATTTTTAAAGGGGCTGTTTTTCCCGACATTTTTAAAGGGGTTGTGTTTCCCGCCATTTTTAAAGGGGCTGTGTTTCCCGCCATTTATTCTGAGATTCATACACAAACAAATTGGGCTGTGTTTAGTTATTTTTGCACAATACGTAAAGACAGTGACTGATGTATTATTATTATTATTATTATTAGGTTTGTTTTGTTGTTTTTATCCCATTGCTACTGTACACCTTCTATAAACACAGCCAAAGTCCAGTTTGGTTACTACAATAGGCCTTCGATACATAATAATTAAACATAACACTTTCCTTTTAACACAGGCTCAGTAAATCATTTAGTCTGTATGGTAATGAATAACAGAAGCCTGGGTAAACATTGTGTGGTCTTCAATGAGGGACTGAGTGTAAAAAATGAAGTAGTTGAAAATAATGAATCTGGTCTTCAATGAGTGTAAAATTAAATGGTGGATACAAAAATGTATTCACTGTATAGCCCGTACGAATTGTATGTCTATGTATGTATGTATGTTATGAAAAGAAGGTTGGAAAATCCTGTTAATTTATATAAACTTTTATGATGAGGCAGCTTGAGAACAAAAATAACTTATGACTGATTATTTTTTATCTTCATTTTTAATATTTTGGCTATTTAAATCAACATATATTTTGGACCTACGAAATAATGATATAATTAAATAATGTAACTTTTTTTTTAAGGGCCCTGTGATTTAGTCGGCAAATTCGAAGTTACTGATTCCTCCAAATGATGGCAGGAAACGAAAACCATCCAGAGTATACCGAGGCACCATGTTTCTTTGTACACTTTGGAGGAATCTGTAGCCTCCAATTTTCAGATAGTATCATAGGATCCCCCTAAGTGCAGTACGGTAGTAACCTTGTGTGGTCAATTTGGAGTCAATGTAGGCCTCCAAACCCATCTATAAAACACATCCCCTGTATAATTTCATATGGAGGGGTTCTGTTTCGTGGCATAGTTTGGAGGAATCAGTAACCTACCAATTTCCCATCATTGGTTATACTCCCCTTAAAGTATAAAGTATTTCTGTATAATTATGTGGATATAATTATGTATATTTGTTTGTTTATGTTTTTATTTACTGTTGCCATGTGATATTCTCATCAGTTTTATATTGTGTATGAATGAATTCCAAACAGGTTGTTGATTTATAATTATATAGAAAATATAAACCAAGATATTTTCTCTACTATGTATTATGTGTTGATCACATACATATGATTATTACTTATATTATAGAAAAAAAATAGATGTTTTTTTGTTTTGTTTTCAGTTTACTGAGTGTGTGTAGAAGAATAAATAATTGAATAGGATCTCTTAATTATTATTATTATTATGTGTATTGCATGGAGTGTTTATTTAGTGAAAGGTTCAAAGAGTTTTTTTCTGTTGTTCATATTATTATTATTATTATTATTATTATTATTATTATTATTCCATGCACTTATATTAATGGTTCATATTATTCAAGAACATTGGTGGTGGTGGTGGTGGTGTTGATGATGGCGTGGTAATGGTATATACGATGACTCTGTGGTGTGTTTATGGAGTCATTGTACAGGTAACACACACACCATCGTTAACACCATCATCGTCATTGCATAGGACACTATATAGCCCATCACTAGCAACATCAGAAGCAACGTTGGCGCCAAAAAACAGCATCAGAAGCAACGTTGGCGCCAAAAACAGCATCAGAAGCAACGTTGGCGCCAAAAACAACATCAGAAGCAACGTTGGCGCCAAAAAACAGCATCAGAAGCAACGTTGGCGCCAAAAAACAGCAGCAACGTTGGCGCCAAAACAAAACAAAACATAACAAAAACAAGTGAACATCGGGAGAACCTGTGTACATTATTATTATTATGACTGTTTATTTTTATGTATATTTATGCTGGGTAATCTATGCCTGTATAAAGATCGATATATGACTAATATATTTTGCAACAACAACAACAACAACAACAACAACGACAACGACACGAAACACAACAACAACAACAATTAAATGATTTGGTACAACGTAGAGGAGGAGTTGGTACAGTTGTTATGATTGTAGTGTAGGTTGTGGTCTCTCTCTCTCTCTCTCTCTCTCTCTCTCTCTCTCTCTCTCTCTCTCTCTCTCTCTCTCTCTTATGATTGTAGAATGTGGTCTCTCTCTCTCTCTCTCTCTCTCTCTCTCTCTCTCTCTCTCTCTCTCTCTCTCTCTCTCTCTCTCTCTCTCTCTCTCTCTCCCCTCCTGAATAAATAAACAAAACTCAGTAGTGATAAAAATGACTAAAAGTGTTACTCATTGTCCATTTAGTACACTAGAGCGCATTATTCCTCCAAAGTATATAATAATTATGCCAGGAAACAACAACAACAACAACAGTAGAACCAGATAAACAACAATTAAAATAATGAATGGCAGCTTGTAATTAAATTGTTGCTTGGAATAATTTGTTGGAGGAATTATGCATGCAATTTGCTCTAGATTTATACCAACACCACCACCAACAACAATAACAACACTGTACTATCGACCCCCCCTTAATTCAGGCCCCTGTGAACGTGTATGATGAGAATTGGAGGCTTCTGATTCCTCCTGACTATGCCACGAAACAAACACCTTCCATATAGGTGTGTGTGTGTTTCGTGGCACTATTTGAAGGACACATTTACCTCCAATTTTCTGACGACATCACACATTGGGTCCCTTAAAGTTGATAGTATACTTTTGGTACATTAGAGCGCCGTGATTCCTCCAAAGTATATGCTTAAAATACATTGAAAGAATCAGTTGCTCCAGATATACCCAAACTGTACTATCTACCCCTCGTAAGTTAATTAAAGTTTCTTATTATTATCATTATTTCCTGTTGGCCCACACGAGTTTTCTAAAAAGATGTCTGTCTGTCTGTCTGTCTCTATATATATATATAAAAAAAATAGTGTACATATATTAGCAAAAAAAAAAAAAAAAAACACCTGTTGCATTTAATTCCGCAGGAGTTTTAAAAGACTTCCTGCATCACAAATATTAATTATTGTTGACCAAATAAAAAATTCTAATGAGTTTTGACTTTGATTATAAAATTATATGCGATATAATATAATTATATGGTTAATTTAACACATAGGCTTTTAACAGAGGCTCGGTAAAACACTTAATTAAGTAGTCTGTATGGTAATGAATAACAAGAAGACTAGAAACACACCCACACACACACTATTCTTTTAACACAGGCTCATTAAGTCATTTAATATGTATGGTAATGAATAACAGAAGCCTGGGAACACACACACACTATTCTTTTAACATATAGCTCAGTAAATCACTTAGTGTGTATGGTAATGAATAACTGAAGCCTGGGAACACACACACATTCACTATTCTTTTAACATATAACTCAGTAAGTCACTTGGTGTGTATGATATATAATGAATAACAGAAGCCTGGAAACACATACATAACTTTAAAGAAAAATATGATAATTGGGTTTTAAAATACGGGACATTACGAGCTTGACTCGATCCTGTAAAGATTGAATAGGTAAGAATACGCTCACACTATTTTTTTAACACAGGCTCAGTAAATTAATGTGTATGATGAGTGACTGAGTGTATAATGAAGTGGTGGATGCAAATATTTATTCATTGTATATCCAGAGTGTATAGAAACTGCACTTTGTTTTCTTACATAATTATGACTGACTACAAAAGCATTAAGGGGAGAATTAACCTCTTTTTGGTCATTTGGAGGGCTACTGATTCCTTCAAACTATGCCAGGAAACAAACCACATCAGTGTTACTATAAACTTGGATCTGTTTCGTAACATAGCTAGGAGGAATCAGCAGTAGCCCTCCAATTTATCCCCAGGTTAAAATTCTATCAGGAGAGATGAAAAAAGTTGTCTCGTTCCCCTCGCCCACTTGGCTGACTTCAATTGTGATATAGTGAAGTGGATGGTAGTGAAAATGATTACTTATTAAGGTTTATGGTAGAGAAGATATATGTTTAGTGGGTAGCGAAGATGGAGTGCATTATGTTTTATTTAGTGGGAAAGTTAAATGGTAGGGGAGATGGACTTCTGTTTTATTTGGCATTGATTAGTGGGTGATAGTGGGTTGGTTAAACTCTCGATATATTAATTATAGCGTGTTTAGGTGTAGGACGTGTCAACTCTACCATCGAAAGTCCTGCGTTTGGTGAATGAAAGTGAGTCAGTCATTTGAATGAAATTTGTGAACCAGCATTGGAAACCAACGGCACTGTTTCATTCGAGGCTGTTGCAGGATTATCGGGCATGACTGTACCTTTAACACAACTGTTCTCTATACTTCCAGTCGATCTCTCAACCTCAATCTTACCAATTAAACCAGCAACAGACACTTATTTTCAAGTCCTTTATTTACCTTAAGTACAAGCTCTGGGGAACGTTGCCGCTAAAGGCCATGAAGTTGTAACGTCGCTATAAAGGTAGTTACTACCTGGGGGCAGAGCCGTCTGTATACACGGCTCTGCCTGGAGGTGCACCAAACTCGCAAGGAATTACACTGGGTTTATTAGGTATGTCTATACAGGTGTGTTATTGTATTTGGTACACTCTCTGTCTACACTCCAGGGAGCCTAGGTTAAAGTAAGTGTGGATAGCGAGCACTTGAGGAGGCTGTGCTGCAGTAGTGGGGCAGCTGGACAGGTACGGTGGCTGCAGGTATGTGCACTGCAAGTGGCAGGTAGTAGTGATAGGCAGGCAGTGGTCGTCGGTAGCAGGAGAGAAAAATTTAGGAAAATGTGAATGGTTTGTTTGGGGCTTCCTTCAAATACACTTCATTTTTTACGACGATCCAAGTGGAAGATAGAAAACGACACTCTACACAACCAATACTGTTTAATTTTCTCTTGGTATATTATTATTATTGTCCTTGGTGAATGTTTATATTTTAATAATTGGCTCCAGTAAAATCAATATATGTTGCAACTTGTTTATAATTACCCTGGCTGTTTCTGTGTATATTGATCCAGGCCCAGGCTAGTTTAATTACTAAAATAATAATTCCAGTAAAATAATTTAAGCCTTAATATTCATACAGCTACTATAGTATTATCCATTACTGACCCCTTTATCTGATCAACAACAAACAAATGCAAGTTATTGGAGCTGATCAATAAATTTTCATAGTACAATATGGTATAATATTCCCATTATACCTCTATGAATATTCCCTCGTGTGAAGTCATGCACGAGTTGACTGCGTGGTGGTTTGAGTAATCTTCCGTCCGTGACATGTATTGTACGAGAGCGGTTGCTAACTTACGCCTCAATTGCATTACTTGCATATTTCGGGCATATTTTCACTACCCACCACTCAGATATCGCGTATTTGACTATATTACCATGTAGCTTAAATTTAAACTATTGCTAGATAGCCTGATACGTGGCATATAATTCAAATGTTTTTGTTATATGAAAATTTGTATAGCATTCCACAAGAACCATTTACTCAGCTCTGCCCACAGCCCCAACCATGATCCATCTGAGCCTAAGAACAATCTTGGCTAAATTCGTATACAACAATTCAATACTGTTAACTCCTTATCATTTATTATCCTTCTTATCAACTAGTGATCAGTGATAACCCCCATGATGTCAGAAAACCCAACATATGACCAAATGATTGCAAGATAAATCACAGATATAGAAACAGTACCTGTCATAAGATAAGACCAAAGTGACGAGTCCAGCTAGTGTTGCCAGGTGCAAGGAAATTTCTTCGTTTTAGGAAATTTTTAAGTCAACACAGGGAAATTGTATAAAGATTGTTCAAGAGTATATGGGGAAATTTCTACCAGGCGAAATATCAGAAAAATGGTAGGCCTAAATGTACAGCCACAATCAAATAACCACCGACACTTTCTTTCCATCGTAGTAAATATCTTGGTAATAAAAAAACAATTAACACGTGCATGATTTTGCAGTACCTCATAATAATAATTGAGGGGGTAGAGTTGACGTAATTAAGGTGGCGTAGGATTATATTTTGATATGATACCGATTTATTTGCGCGATGGTAGGAAAGTGTCTGTAGTTATTTGATTGTGGCTGAACAAATAACCACCAACACTTTCCTTCCATCGTGCAAATAAATTAGTAGAGCTGGTCACACTCCCGCGAGGCCCACCCAGCGTTGTCAACGTTGGCCGAGATATTAACCCCGAAACACCAGTAGTGAACTCTGCTGGCTTGAATCATTCACTGGTGGGAGGGAGAAGTATGGAGGGATTTGAGGAGGGTAGGGGGGGGGGGGCTATACAAGAGAGGTGAGAAATTATTCTTGGGCAGATGAGAGATGAGTAGAATCTTTAATAAATGTACGAAAATACACCCAATTATCAATTATTTATTTACTGACATTCGTGTCAATTATTAATATTATTAAAGGTAAGATTAACTTTTTAATATTATGATTGGTTATTTGATTGTGGCTGTACGACTATCTTAATAATAAGGGGGTGCGGGAGTAGGGGACAGGGAGGTGTGGGAATAGGGGGACAGGCTTGGGTTGGGTAGAAAGCCTGTCCCGTATTCCAGCAACCCCCTCCCAAGCCTGTCCCCCTACTCCCGCACCCCCCAAAACCCCTCGACTCCCCCCCCCTAACCCTCTCCCCCAAGCCTGTCCCCCTACTCCCGCACCCCCCAAAACCCCTCGACCCCCCCCCCCTAACCCCCTCCCCCAAGCCTGTCCCCCTATTCCCGAACCCCCTTAAAGAGTGAACAGGGAATTATTGAGGCAAAAAGGGAAATTCTGATGTCGCTGAAGTTGTGGAAATTTCGTGCTGGAGACTTGGCAACACTGAGCCCAGCAAAACACCACAAATTGGAGAAGAATAGAAAGACGGTGCTGCAATATTTTTTTAACGTTGCTGCTTTGTGGGTTTTTTTTACACTATTTAAAACCTGAGAAACAAGCAGAGGAATAAATAGGGACCGTTTTAGGGGCCATATTCCCTCACCTAACGTCAAAACCACCTGAATTTGAGTGAAATATATTGTACAACGACAGAAGGTAGTCCTGAAGCACACATACTTGACACATACAAACAATCAGTCAGAAGCATCAACAAAACACACACACACAAACAACAACAACACTAAAACACATATACACAAACAACAAATCAAAAGCAACAAAAACAATAACCAGGGAAAGTTGATTATTTAAGTTAGTGAGGATTAAATTAACGAATCCATCATGGGAGTTCCAAAGTTCTACAGGTGGATTAGTGAACGTTATCCCTGCCTTAGTGAAGTGGTCAAGGAGTATCAGGTGAGTTAAACACGAGAAATTATGGTAAATGTACAAAAGTACTGAGTTCACTATATTGTGTAAATATTGAATGAATTACCGTTATTGCGTACGGTTTTTCTACCTTCATTACCCACTTATTTAGACCATTCGAAGACTATTTTCTTCTATGGCATTTCCTCTGCAAATGCCCCATTTCCAAAATAGGGCATATTCAAATGGGGCAATTTGAAATTAGCCTGACCTAACCTAACCTAGACTGCATCAAACTACCGGGACCTAACCTGGGCAAACTACCGGGAAATAATCGTGATAAAGTACAATAAATGACAGGGGTAAAATACTTGGACCCACCCGGATCTGGCAACACTGCTTGTACGTAAAAATGACAGTGACATTATATTTCATATAGCCTAGTTATGTTGAAATATGTGATTCTGACATATTTTATAATGAATTAGTGTGTGAAAACTTACTTAGATATGTATATGTAGTGTAAAAGTGAATATTGAGTCAGTGTCATTTTGAGGTGGCTACCCATCCTACAGCTAAAGGCTTGTACTTCATTATCCTGTATCATAAATTTATGTAGCGTGAGTGGTTTACAAGCTATTAGCCGTCAAATGTGTTGTCTACGTAGTGACTGCGAGTGCGGAAAGAGGCCCAAAAGACACGAGTTGCTACGATAGATAATGCCCGCAGCTAGGTGGTTAATTGCTTAAATTTTTCTTCATCTGCAGGGTGTATAGCGGCCATACTTGTGCAGACGTTCAATCAGTGTGCTTGATTAATGCTCCTCATTTTCAACGGCCAATCAGTGTGCTTGAATAATGCGCCTCAATTCATTACAATGGCTTCCATATGTACTGAGTGTCTGTCTGTCCCCAAACATATTCTTCAGCACTGTTTTGAGAATAACAAAGCCAGTTTAGACTTTTTACGTGCCCATGGAGTGTTACCAATGTCAGTGAACTGCCCCACTTATAATGTGGTCTGTATTTATCGACAGGACAAGCTGCTCTTAGATAAGAAGGTACATATAGGCTAATACTAATTTAAGTTGGCCAAAAACACTCATTGGCAACAGATGTGAACAACAGATTCGTTAAGAACCCACTGTAAAGCATGCATTCTGAAAACCTCAAGGTGAAAAGACATTTTGGACACGCGCCCGAATATTATATATCTAAGTACAGTAGTAACTATTTAATATGTTTTTTTCTTGCTTTACCCCTCCATCCAGTCTCCTGATCAAAATGTACTATACATACCACATATATATCAACATATACTGTATAAACAAGGAATGCTAGATTAACCAAATTTAGTTCGAATTTTTTTTTAAATGTTTCCATTTCTGTAGCTCTTCTTAAGCTTTAACTTATTATTAATATTATCATTTATTATTTATGTGTTAATACTACTACACATAGGTATATTATTACATTTGCTACAGATTCCTGAGTTTGACAACCTTTACCTGGACATGAATGGCATCATACACATCTGTTCACATCCCAACGACAACGATCCTCACTTCCGCATCACTGAGGAGAAAATATTCAAGGATATCTTTCACTATATTGAGGTTAGTGTACTGTAGACACCCTAGATATACAATGAATAAATATTTGTATACACCACTTCATATTATACTCAGTCTCTCATTGAAGATCACCAAATGTATTCCCAGGCATCTGGTTTTCATTACCATACAGACTAAATGACTTACCATACAGACTTCAGCCTGTGTTAAAGGATAGAGCTAAATTAATTCATTCTATATCAAGGTCTTGCTGTAATACAAGGATAGCTTTCACTATTATGGTATATATTGCGGTAGGCTATGTATTTTTCTTTTCAATTTGAGTTTTTATTTTTCTATTTCCTGTTAATGAGGGAGGAGGTACATTTTCATCAGGTTAAGGGGAGATTCTTTTTTTGGTAAATTGGAAGGTTACTGATTCCTCCAAACTATGCCAGAAAACATATGCCCTCCATGGTGTAGTCTATAATTTTGATAATGGCAGTACAGTACTAAATTGTAATTACACTTACTAAACAGGTGTTGTTCCGACTGATCCGGCCCCGTGAGGTGTTCTTCATGGCTGTGGACGGTGTGGCTCCCCGCGCCAAGATGAACCAACAGCGCAGCAGAAGGTCCGTCTTGGTATCACCCCTCACTTCCATTTGAGTTATATATATTTTATTTGCCAATATTTATGTATATACAAGATGTATCACGATACTGATGAAAAAGGTTGTAACTTGTTGACAAATGTTGACGGAAGGCTGAGGAGTGGGGAGGAGGGGACAAGTAACTTAATGACTTATCGAAACAAAGAGATCTTATTTATTTTGTCTAACAAAATTTTATCACAATTGCAATATTTTTGTGACGTTCCATAACGTACTTGGAATCATATTTTCAATACAGAAAGATAATGTCAAGTCTGTATAAGAAATAAATTGAGAAAGTGTAGGGAAATTGTTGACGCTTGCATTCGGTAAAGTTTACCTACGGTCCAAAAGGTTTTAATCATATTTCGTTGAATATTTTTTATAGGGGCCTGGCATTATTCTTCTGTATTGAAAATATGATTCCAAGTACAGTAGGTTCGCATAGTGTGTGTGATTGCTGTACACATCTTTTATTATCTTATGCGCGATGCTTCCACCGAGAGCGTTTTTGTGGCCAAGAGTGCCCCAAATCCGCAGCTGTTACCAGAAGTGCGTCTAAATCTGATTTCCGCGTGACACTAGCCGCTCACCAAAACCCACGCTTCAACCAACTGCTCCCCCCAACCACCTTCTCCCTCTCACTTAGTCAGTCTCCTACTCACTCACGCCCTGTGTACCCCCCTCTCCATTTTCACCGACTTGTTGCCCCCCAACCCTACACCCTACCAACCAACACCTGCCTTCACCATGCCAAATTGGGGGAGGGTTGGGATGGCTTGAGTATGTAGTAGTCTAAGCTTCGCCCAACAGCCCACGTAATTGTGATGATATTTCGGGGGATAGACTTTTTAACGCCCCCCACTGTCTTCTTCCTTTTTCTTTCTTGGTGTTGCTGATTGCTTTATTTCTAGTTTTATCTTATTTTCCACATATTACATAATATTTCTTTGATCTTTTCTATCTCTTGGCTGTTGAATTCAAATAAAACACTTCCTAGGCTAGAGTTAGTGTTACTACAGTCTATCCCATATTTCTAGCCCAAGCCTTTCCAGTGGTAAAATTGCCATGAGTGTATATAGCCCATGCAGGCTATTATGCAGAATGTGAGGAGTTAAAGTGTTTCTGCAGACTCTTGACAGGCTAACGGCTAAGTCGTTCCAATAACCCACCATCTCACACTTCTAGTGTGCTTCCGTACTGTTATTTCTTTGGTAACAACTTGTATACATTGCTACTGTGACTCATAATCAGATCACAATTACCAAATACTGTACTGTACCTTGCATATTGGCATATAACATCTCTGTAAATTGTCAGTTTGAGGGCGGTTATCGCCCATACGTAATTTTTCCCATATAAACGTGTATTCATACTATGCGATTTAAGTGGGGTACTTATATAGGTTAAAAATACACCAAAATTACTGTGGCAACCATTTATTACAAAAATTACACACATACAGGCAAAAAGTAAAAGAAAAAGTAGGAGAAAAATCACGTTACCAAACGTCCTCTGGTGAATCGTGACGTCACTTTTCACATGGATTGAGTTTGTTTACATTTATCGCAATGTTTATTTTTGTGCTCCAAATATGTCTTTTGAGGAGAAGAATCACTGGTGCTTCCACAGTGGCTATAGTTTTAAGTATCTTGATAAATATTGCTGCACAACGATGGTCTGGAGAGTATAGCATTTTCTGCTATATGTAGTACAGTATGATGTCATCACAAAATGGCGGCTGATTTCTTCCAGCCAGGAAAATTATTTATCATATCTAAATCAATGCAATTTGCACATTAAACTTAATGTGATGTATACCAGAAACTTCCAATTACATGGCAGAGTGAACAGGCAATGCTTCCCCAGACCCGGCAACTCGTCCATTGTTGATGTATATACAGCTAAATGTAACTCTGTGTCTTTCAATATTATAAATTTTATCCTTATGACTCTCAGGTTCCGATCTGCCCGTGAGGCAGTGGAGTCAGAGAAGAGAGCCAAGGAGCGAGGAGAAGATCTTCCTAAAGAGGCGAGGTTCGACTCCAACTGCATAACCCCTGGAACTGAGTTCATGGCCAGGCTTGATGCTCAGCTCCAGTACTTTGTTACCAGCAAAGTCTCCCACGACAAGATGTGGCAGAACTGCAAGATTATTTACTCAGGACATCAGGTCAGGCCAATACCCCTTTTGTCTTTCTTTCTGATCCCAGTTAGGACTGGTTAAGCAGGTTTTTACCTCTTTACATTACAGTATTGAATGCAGATATTTCCCATCAACTACAGAAAAACAGGCAGAATTCATACTGTGGTGAAAATCATACAATATTGTAAATTATAATGTTTGAGGACTTTTTGAAAAATTTTGAATGTCCCACTTCCATCTTCCCAAACTCTTAATTCCAAGTACAGTTGATATGTGTTAATGAAAGAGGCTAAGCAAATAATACAATCAGTGCTTGTTCTTACACTTTAAACTGTAGATTATAATTGCCATATAACAATCGTCTTGTACAGTAATGTTTGCCTTTCACTTGATGATTTCATCCTATCAACACCAATGAAAAGGAATCACAAGTGTGTGACTGATGGTATTGTTTTCCCCACAGACACCAGGGGAAGGGGAGCACAAGATAATGGAATATATCCGACACAGTAAGAGTCAACAGGACTACAATCCCAACATACGTCACTGCCTGTATGGATTGGACGCTGACCTCATCATGCTGGGGCTCACATCACATGAACCTCACTTCTCGTTGCTCAGGGAGGAGGTGAGGACAGAGACTTCAAGATCAGGAGGGAAGGAAGGAAGGATAGGCAGGGAGGAATTTGTTTTAAGTGGAAGACTAGAAGGAATTGTTGTGGGAAGTGTGAGGGGGTTAGAGAATTGAAACAGATCAGGAAAAGATGAGATTGTTGGCTAGAGTGAAGTAAAATTATCTACAGTATATTGTAAATTTATCTATAATATATTGTGTTGTTGATATTTATCTCTGACACCAGAAAAGCTCAGTAGGGGGAGTTTAGTCTCTTTAGGGAAGGTTTATTGTGGTATATCTTTTTGAAAAACCATCTTTGTTGTGACTGTCTCTGAAGGCTTGTGTGTGCATTTTGGCAGGTCCGGTTTGGTGGCAAGAAACAGCAGAGCAGTCGCACTGCAACGATAGAAGAAACCACCTTCCACTTGCTTCATCTCAGCCTGATGAGGGAATACATTAACTATGAGTTCAGCTCACTCCAAACCACCTTACCTTTCCCTTATGACTTGGAGTGCATCCTGGATGACTGGGTGATGATGGGCTTCCTGGTGGGCAATGACTTCATCCCTCACCTCCCACACTTGCACATAAACAAAGAAGCATTACCAATACTCTATAGCAAGTACAAAGAAGTCCTCCCAACCCTGGATGGCTACCTTAACCAAGGGGGCACTCTGCACCTTGGACGATTTGAGAAGTTCATGGCCAAGCTTGCTGAGTTTGATGTCGAACAGTTTCAGGAGACCAACGCCGACCTCAAGTACTTTAATAAAAAGCGCCTCAAGGATGGTAAAGCATTCGGGCCAAAGAAAGGGAAGGAAAGTGAGAATCCTTTTGATGTCCTAGGGGAGGAGGAGGATGATGATGAGGAGATGCCGGACCTGTGTAAGACCCTCGCCAAACTGAACTATACACCGGACCCAGAGTTTATGTTAGATGACGAATACGATGATGACGACGAGGACATGGAGGTGACAGAGTTCCGTCAGCACAAGCGTGATTACTACAAGACCAAGATGCATCTGCTCAAAGTAGACGAGAAGGCACTGGCCAACCAAGCCACTAGTTATGTACGTGGCATTCAGTGGATCCTTCACTACTACTATGACGGCATCTGCTCCTGGTCCTGGTACTATCCGTTTCACTATTCTCCCTACATCTCAGACATCAAGGACTTTGCCGACATGAAGATGGAGTTTGAGTTGGGTGAAGCGTTCCTGCCGTATGAACAACTACTAGGAGTGTTGCCGCCCCTCAGTCAGGAGTTGCTCTCACCGGCCTACAGAGGTCTCATGGTTAACATTGATTCACCCTTGAAGGAGTTTTACCCCGATGATTTTGAAACTGATCTTAATGGGAAGCAGCAGGTTAGTTAAAGTTTGTCCCATATATTCTATTTCTCTCTTTTTTTTTTTTTTTTTCCCCCAAACATAGACTCATTGGTCAGCATTGAATCAGTCTCCTTATATTTTATTTTCTCATTGGTCAATCACAATTTTGTTAAAACTCTTTAACCAATACTGTGCTGTCAAGATATTGAGTATTTAGCACCCCTTCAGACCCCAGCCACACCTCTTTCAGTTTTTTAACTGTCCCTCCTTCCTTCTGTTTTCTTCATGCTTGCTGTCCCTCCTCTCTATCTCTTCCTTGTGCTACAGGGTCTCTCAGGCCTAGTATTGTCTTCTTTTTACCTCTTTAATTAAATTCCTCACCATCTCTTATAACCCACTAAGCCATTGCACTACCATACCATTCTTTGCATCCAAACATCATCTTTACCTTGATATGACAGGACTGGGAGGCAGTGGTCCTGATTCCTTTCTTAGACGAGAAGAAGCTACTGGAGGCCATGAACCAGTGCAATGAAAAGTTGACTAAGGAGGAGCGTAAACGCAACAAACACGGCCCCATGTATGTCTACACCTACACACCAGAAAACTTGGGTGAATACCAGGTGAGTTATTACTTCATGACCTTTACCCATGGAGAGATATTGTCTGTGGTGACGTGGGCCTCCATATGGGTCTCACTCATAGATGTTTACTCAGTGTAGTGTGTTTTATATTTTGTTGAAAATGCTCTGATTCCCTTCTAAGTACTATGACCCTATATGTACACTTTGTGTATATTCCATATTCCAGTATTTATTATAAGTTGCAGATAAGTACCTAGTTATTTAATGTGTCTTTGATTGCATAACATTTATTTTTAAAAACAAGATATTAAAAGGAGGAGCTGGTATATATATGCTAGGTTAAAGAAATGGCCTATTGTATAAGTAACTAATGGTTGTGCATCCTCCCCAGGCACCCAAACTCTTCCCTCCTGTCAGCATAAACCATGCACTAATGAAACTCGTGTGGCGGAAAGAGTGGGAAATAAACCCAGCAGACATTTACAAGGGACTGTGCAAGGGAGTACGACAAGACCTGTACTTTGCTGGCTTCCCCACACTCAAGCATATTCCTCACAAAGTAAGTCCAAGGGAAAAAACTCACAGTAATTATAATTTACTTTGGGTTGCAGTCACCTCCTATATCACTGATCATCCCAAATGTTGCAGTCACAGATTACATGTATCACAGAAGAGTTTTCTTGCTTACTTTTCTAGGGTTTGATTCCCAAGGTGTATCAATTTAATTAATGATTAGAATGCTACTCCAATTTAGAGTATGACTAACTAATTACTGTAATTATTATCATCATCATCATCCTTGGTTCATGAAATTTTATTCCATCCTCTCCAGATGCTATATTTACATGTATTTCTGATTCTCTGATGTAACCCAGTTCCACATCTACAAGGCGGGAGTGAAGGTATTCCAACAAAACAGCCGTGGCGATAACTTCATCCTGGATATTATTGAGAAGCAAGAAATCCCAGACATGTATGACCTGGCCAACCAGATGCTGAGGAAAGAGATCTTTGTTTCTTGGCCACATCTTGTTGAGGCCAAGGTCAGTCAAGTCTACCTTACCCTTTGTCATATATATACAGGAAGGCATGGGGAAGATGATGGCATTTTGATAATAAAGTTACTACACCAGTCAGCTTTCTGTAGTTATCCAGATTTTAAATTAATCATAGTGTTGCAACTTATCATTTCCTTGTTAATTATCAATTGGTTACTAGCATGCAGTAAGGCTCATCATTAATGCGTACACGAAGGTTATTTTTAGTGGAAAATCAGCCATGAACGCTACCACAAGAATTTAATATCTCTGTTGGTGTGTGATAAACATAGACATTGTATTTAAGTCACGGCAATCTGCCAGAAATGTGAATAATGCTCTTATTGGTTTGAACAACGGCTATGAGGGCACATTCTGCAAAGGAACTTGAAATGTGCTGTAGGGTAAATTATACTATAATATGTAGAGTACTAATGCTCTAAATATTGTATAACACACATCACACACACCACTTTAGTGAGGAATCAGTCAGAATGCTAGACAGTTGCTAATAGTAGAAACATAATCTGCATCTGCCAAAGCTGTATAGTTCCGACATATGGTATAAAAAACACCTAACACACTAAGTCAAGGAAAATTAATGGGCTCTTGGGATGAGAGTTGATTTACCAATCTTCTTACAGGTTGTATCTCTAAGTGATGGGAATGAGCGTTACACTAAGGATGAGGAAGAAATTGTGAACACCCCCCTAAACGGCAGCCAGAAGGATGAATTCTTTCTAACCCGCGACCTCGTTGCCACACACTACCATGACCGCTATGGCATCAACGTTGGAGACATACCCGTCCTTGTCTACGCTGTTCCCATGACCGGACGCAAGTGAGCACTTCTCCTTATGTTGTGTAGAACTACTGTATAAAATAAATGGTCAGGAAAAATGGGTACCTCTTGATGAGGAAACATTTTGTTGTGTGCATAGATTGTGGAAAACAAAATGCCATTTGATGAGGACCTTTTTGTTGTTACATTAGCGGTTGTCAAAAATAACTACCCTTTGATGGGGACTTTTATGTATATGTATATATATATGAGTTGTGAAAAATAAATGCCTCCTGATGAGAACCAACCTTATTGATCGCGAAGGACTTTTTAGATGATGAACATACACACCTTGCCCTCACAGATATGTGGCTGCCCAAGATGGGATGATGACCCTGGAAAAGGAGTGGTCCAAGGTGGTGCAGGGATACGCACTGCAGGCGGTGGTACAGGACATCGGTGTTCACGACCCCAACTACAAGCTGCACATGACACCTCAAGAGTACTTCCCTACACGCACTAAAATCTTCATGCTTGGTCAGCCACACTATGGGTGTATGGGAGAGGTGAGTGACTGAGTGATGAGACAGTGCAATGAAGAAAATAATGTACATTAAATTTTGTTGCAGAAGGTGTGATAGTAAAGGTTGAAGAACATTTAGTTTATTATTTGTGAATGAACTACAATAATTGATGTGTTACAAAAGTCTTTCTCTGACACAGGTAATAGAGATTGACCCTAACCACAAGGGGAGGATACGTGTTGCCATGACAGTGAACAATGAGCCCAATTTTGATCCTGTGAAGGATATACAACACCAGCTGGGTGACTCCTTCATGACAGGTGACCCATAGTCTGCTTACACTTATAGAGTTGTCCCAGGAAGTGATCACAGGTTCAACTGATTCTTACAAACTATTCCAAGCAACAGGCCACCATTTTTTTTATTTTGTTAATCTTGTCCGGTTTCTTGACTTGCTTTGGAGGAATCAAGATGCTTAATGTATCAAAAGTAGAAAATATTTGCTTAATAATTGTATTTTTCTGTAAGTTTATCTACCAGCTTGGAGCAGACTTTTGAATAATATGATCTTTAAAATGTAATTATACCTGTATCTCGGTAAAGAGAAAATTCACTTGATCTCTGGAAATTGTTCATCTTTTGTAGAGCTATACATGTGATGAGCTTTTCATTCTCTTGGTTCAATTTTCTTGTATATAATTCTTCATTTTTCATTTCAGTAGAGTATTCACTCATAAATTAATGACAGCTGACAACTTTACCTTCCTTCCTACAGCATACTATGCAGCACAGAAGGTAGGAGTGTCTCCCCAGCTGCTGGCCCGACTAACTGGCACTGTGTTCTTGGCACCTCCAAAGTCCCTTGCCAACTCAAGTGGTATGGAGCCTAATGAAGGCAGAAGCAACAGGATCAATATTGGACTCAACCTCAAGAACAACAGGAAGAGTGAAGAGGTAGGGAAAATGAAGAAAAGTTATTACCAAACAGATTGATGGCTGTGTCCATCAAATATGTTTGTTTTCAATCATTCTATAATTATCATTAACGTCAAATGTTTTGCTAGCAACCACTCACTGAAACATTGATATAAAAAAAGTATTATACTTTAAAACATTAGTTAGGTATTTAATTATGTCACTCTTGTATGGATAAGAACTCCTACTGTTAACTAGATATACATGATAGAGACAGAATGATTAAAGAAACATTTTAATCTTTCCGTATTGCTTCTTCAAATAAAAGACAGACATGTTGTGCTGTAATGCCTTTGACATGAAGAATTTGTAGCAAAACATTGTCAGTAAAGGGTTTTACTTTATAGTATTTCAAACTTGCACACAATGTACATTTCTTAGCGAATAAAGGGAATACTCTGGCTCTGGTACTGCATGTAAAGGTGATTTGGTGATTTGTTTATAAACAACTTAATATACTTCATCACCACATGACACAAAGAGAAGCAGTAAATTAGAATCAACTCTATTCAAATGTAGAGAGACTGTGGCAGCATTCCCCTTCATTTTCTTGGAACATGGTCGTATGCAAGAATATCGGAGGTGTCGACGATTGTGTGGTACCAATACGATGGCTCTGTTTTGTGGCTACGGAGTCATTGTACTGGTACTACGCCATCGTTAACACTAAATATTCTTGCATACAGTCGTATTCTTTATATCTAAACCAATGCCACACGTATCACCATTACACAGGTGAGTGGGTACAGCAAGAAGACTACTGAGCAAGGCATTAGCACATGGAAGTACTCAGAGAAGGCAGTTGAAGCAGTACTACATTACCAGAGGAATTTCCCAGAGATCTTTGAACACATGGCTGGCTTTGCTGGACAAAACGATGTATTTTACCAGGACGAGGTCTTTGGAGCCGATAAGTAGTAAGTTTGCTGTATTAGTGTGTCAATTTTTTTGCAGTTTTTTTATTTTTAATGTGCTGTACATATTTAATGCATAATAAATCTTTCTGTATTCCATGTCTTCTTAACTGTCATTTGCATGGTTATTTTTTATATAGAGTATTAACCCAACCTCCTCCTGACACACTCCAACAGCAAGGAACGTGTGGCAGAGCTGACAGACTGGCTGAAGAATGCCGACTTTGCCAAGGCAGAGCGTCAACCGTGTGGGACCAAGACTTTGGGCGAGGCAGTGGTGAAGAGACTGGTGGAGGAGTTGGACAAGGTGGCTACAGTAAGGGCTAGAGTGGTCAAGATGCAGGTCCGACCTCACTTACTTTTCAAGGTGAGTTTTTTCAAAATGATTACACCATTATCGTATTCTACTTCACTCAATCTTCAAGGTGTGTTCTTCTTCCCCATGATATGATGAGGATATTGTACAGAAAATATCCTTCACACTGTCTTGAAGGTGTGTTTAAATTGTTTACACCAGTGTTGTATTATACTTAATCTTCACGGGGCTGCTCGGTCAGACAGCTTGCGGAACTTCAACAACAACAACAACAACATAATCTTCAAAGTGTGTTACTCCCTGTGTTATGAATGGGTTACTGTGATTATCATTAGAAAATATTTAGACTGTATTAGATCCAAGTTCATGCATGGTTCAAGGTATGTTCCACATAAAACTTACGGTATTCATAGATGAAAGGATGAATTTTGATTCTGAATATCTGAAAATTTTTTTACTCTTTCCAGCCCAATCCCTTACAAGGAAGTTCACCTCCAGATCCCACAGTGCAGTACAAGCTCTTTGACAGAGTGATCAACATACGGGAGGGCTTTTCCGTGCCCTTAGGGGCGCGTGGCACAGTCATAGGTAAGGCCGAACAGTGAGATAGGATTAACTAGTGTTCATCAACATTTACATAATTATCATCAAGACTCCATTTTTGTTTTTTCAATGGATGGAGTTCAACATTTACAGCCAGCATTACCAAGTATGTTTTTTGTTACCTAATGATCTTTAGATTGAAAAATTATTAATTGCTTAACTAAAGATTGCTTGAATAGAAAACACCATTAGCAGTGGAACAGTTAGCTGTACATGTCATCCTATAAAACTCTTACCCATTATTATTGGTAGAGCAGGTGTGGATCTCAAGTGAATGAATGAATTGTTTTTTCCCCACCCCAAGGTATCCAGCCAGCTGAAAAAGATGCAGATGTGTTGTATGATGTGCTGTTTGATGAACCCTTTGTTGGTGGTCTAACCCTGCGTGGTGAAGCTTCCAGTAGCCGCTGTTACCGCCTTCACTGGGCCTCCCTCATCAACACTTCCCACGGCAACCGTACTCCTGGCTCCACCACCTCGCACCGTGTTGCAAACCTTCACCAGGTCAGCATTGCATTGTATTGCTTGACAGGGTGGTTAGCCTTTAAGAAACAGTTGGATCCATCCAGTCAGTCCTTGTAATTAGTCCTTTCTCTTTGAAATAATTATGAAGTTTGAACCATGAATATTGCTCTTTGTATGCAGCCATCAGTGGAGACGTAATATTTCTATTGTAAATCACATAAAACTCATTCATGCTTGACATCTTGGGTTCATGGGAGTGGAGGCAATTTATACTTCAATGTTACTCTGCTCACAGACATACAAATCTTGAGATCTTGATGTAACCAGTATATATAGTACTGTACTGTACTGTATATAAAACTGAGAAGAGGTATGAGTCATTGTGTGAGGCAGCAACTTTTATTGAACAGTACAGTTATGGTCTGTGGCTTACCACTTCCTTAAAATCAGCAAAAAGCAGTTTTGCCCAGCTGGTAAATACACTGATTATACTGTATTAGGAAAACCTTTTAGTATTCTATGTTGTTTTGTTATGAACTAAAATAACATAAATTGGACAGATTGGTTAAAGAACAATGCTGTATGAGGAGGAACCTTTATTGATGACATTTTGCTACTGCATTAAACCTGAAGAAGTGAGGAAACATTGTCAGTAAAGGCTCCCTCACAGACGGTGATGTTCTTTAACCATTATTTAGTTGTGATATCAAGAATTACTATTGTCATCCATAGAATAATGTCCCCATGGAGAACCAGTGGAGGAAGCCAATTCAACATCATCATTATCAGCAACAGCAACAATACAGACCTGCCAATAACTACAACAACCAATATACAAGTCCAATGGTAAGTGTAGTTGTTGTTGAAGTTCCTCAAGCTGTCAGACTGAGCAGCCCCGAGGTAAATGTAGTTATGTGTACAACCAGACTAATACAATTATTCATCCACCTATACTATTAACACCCCATCCCTCTCAGTAATATACCATCACAAGATTAGCTGTAGTAGCACAGTTACAAAACCTCTTTCACTTTCATTTACAGTAGTTTGTTTTTGGTTTTACTGTGAGTGTTACTAGCAATTGTATCACAGTTTAGAGGATTAATTCACCTCCAGTTTGCCCACAAAAATGTATATACCCCCCTTCATGTTTCAAACTGCTGGATGTACTAAACCCACTGTACTGCTACTGACTCCTTTACTTAAACAGAGATGGCCCATAAAGAGCCAGGTGGAAAAGGAAGTAATCACCCTGCATTCCAACTCCCAGCCTCCCAATATTCAGACCCATCCTGTCATTGTTCAACGTAATCCACTCTCCACTAACACACCACACTCCCAAAATCACTTGGCTAGAAATAACAAGACAGGGTACAGTCAGGTAAGCTGCAGGACGTTACTCCAAGGTCTCCTTTTTAAATGAAAGGGTTACATTCCATGATAAGGGTTTCATTGATTTAATTATTTGTTCAGAGGTAAATATTTACCCCACTTATGATAGTTAAATGTGGAATGATACATTCCTAGGTCTCTCAGCACAGTAGGTCTGGTAGTTATTACGGTTAAGCCTTGCATTCATGATAATGATTCAGTTGTAATAATCTGCTATTTTTAATGTGGGTTTGTTCATGGAATCTTAGTTCATTGATAATTTTCTGTTGTAACTGCACCATTAAGAAGCCTTTCATATGATGTTGTTGAATTGAAGGCTTCATATTTCTCCCAGTTGTGACAGGAAGTAAACAACCTCAGTATAAGTGGTTTGTTTCCTGGCATAATTTTGAGATATTTGTAGACCATGAAATGATAGATTTAGCACCCGATAAAGCTGGTCTGCATGAGGTCATCTTTCTTTATGATGATGATATGTGTTCATTTGTGAGAAAAACTCATAAACTGAGGAATTATATAACTTTTCTCTTGAATACAATAGTGTGTATTACTGTGTAAATTACTGATGTCTGCAATGGTACCCTAGCTGTATTGTATATTATTTTGGTAGCAGAGTGGAAATGTGACAGCAAGTGGAGTGAGCCAGACCAACAAGGCCACAAGCAGCCCACAACCACCAGACCCCAACCAGTTGCCCAGCCCCTCTGCCCTGCGTCCTGCTAACAATACTGCCAACACAGCTCCCGTCCCAGTCATGAACGGTGACATGACCCAACACAGAGTCATGCAGTCCCCCAGCCCAGGCTCACATCTGGTACAGTATCTCACAACATTGGTCTTTCATGTTGTTGTTATTGAAGTTCTCCAAGCTGTCTGGCTGAACAGCACCGGGTCTTTCATGTTATAAATGGCAGTGTTCTCCTTAAACTTGAGAGAAAATATATTACTGTAGAATATGTGAGTGGTGAGTGATTCACAGATTAAGTCACTCAGACCTCACTGATTAAGTCACTTACACCACACATGAATTATAATACTGAAACCTGAGATAATATCACTACCACCAAAAATTACTCACATTGATAGCTCAGACCAATGACACAAGTATACCCACCCTTAAATCACACAATTTTACTTATGATTGGCAGACGTTCCATGTTATGATGAGTAGGTTCTCTAAGCAAAAATTAGACACGTGTTGTCACGAGCTAGTGTCAGGATGTAGTGAGTCTCGACCACTCCTTCCTACGATATTTATACTCCTTGTCCATGTGACCAAGGCATGGATAGGGTGTGATTAGTGTGTGGATAGAGCTTGATCAGCGTAAGTATACTGTGGAATGTGCTGGTCATGACACGCCTTTGCCGATGAAGATAGTCCATTTGCTCATCGGCTACTATAAACTAACATATACCAGCTCGCACAAATTCCTCTGTTGTGCTTTTCCTCTTATCAGCTACTATAAACTAACGCATTAGCATATTAGTGCGCACAAACCCCTCTGTCCTTTGTAGCTTTTCTCAGTCCCTCTTACTTATCATCTCTTCCTCTATGTCTCTGTTTCATTCCTCTACTGCTTTTTCCAATACCTAGGGTATGTCGGGTAATCTAGGGGTGCGTGTCAGTTCCGACAAAGGTAACAAGAGAGTGTAAACAAAGAGGGTACCACTCCAGGGTTTAAATTTCTGTCTAGGGTATCACAGCCTTATAAACCAACAATAACAATAAAGTTACTCAGTGATGTAATTATGAAGTGTGGGGTCTCCGATTACAATGTAAAATTTCACTTGTTGGTGCTGCTGAGGTGGGCCTCCAAACTCTCAAGAGAACCTTATTAAAAAACTATGCTTGTTAGGTTAGGGGAGGGTCATATCAACTGGTGTTTCATGTCTTGTGAACTGAAAGTTATAGTACAGTACATTAATTAAGTTTATAATGTGTTGATGCTAACTTTACGTTTTGACAACAGGAGAAGCCAGTGTTGCTACGATCACCAGATGAAGTGGAGGTTGTGGTTCATGGGACGTACTATGCCACTTGGAATCGCATCCTTAACTACGGACTGACATCATCCTCCCGGGGCTTCATCCCATGCTTCCCCTTCGTGCCTGTGGAGAAGATGGGTCCAAGATCGTTCCAGCTCTTCATCTTCATTAATGTGAGAGCTGCAATGGCCGACGGCATCAAATTCTTCAAAACCAGTGAGCGACAAATTCTGTGCTCAGGAAGGTCCAAGGGAATCCTGCCAGCGAAATATTTCAGCAAGGTGGTTGATGCCGAGACACGATCTATAATTTATCCGCTACAGCATAATTCTCACGCCTTTGGTCCAGGACCCCACAACCAGAGTGGACCCAGACCAAGTGGAGGGTGGGGACGAGGAAGGGGCGGAGGCAGCGAGCAGTCCCAGCCCATCCAACTGTACCAAGATATATGGTCTCAGGTTCAACGTATGGATAGTGACAAGGTTGACTTGCGTCCAGTTCAAACTCAGATGCTCACCCAAATACTCAATATCCAACCTGACTCCCCAATTTCAGCCCCACCTCCTCCCAGCCAACCCAAGGCCCAGACACGGGAGTTGACCGTCCAGGACATTTTCCAGGGAGTGTCTGCTCATGCCCAGCAGTCTGCAATTCCACCCAAGGCCAGCATGGGAGACACTAACATTCTGTCCTTGTTTAGTGGTGCTCAGCCTACCTACCACCACAGCCATCACCTCCCTAGTCAACCAGACAACGGCAGTAACAACAACAACACGTCTCACAAGAGCAGTTCCCCTGCCAAGTCAGCCTTTGTACCCACACAAGTTATTAGAAACCAGACCCCAAGGAAGCCCAAAGGAAATTCATCAGACACACACACTGATTCGCAAGGCTGTGTCACCGGCGCTCAGAGTCTAGACAACCACAAAGAAAACCAGCAACAGACAACAACACAGCACCAACACCAGCAGGTAAGACATCAGGAGCAACAAAACCATTCACAACAAAAACAGGATAATGTCAAGCCTAGTGAAGGTACAACAACTAAACCCAAACGCCAGCCCAGGAGCAGACTGGCTGTAAAGTTTGACCAAAGTCCTGCAGACAAGTAGTGAAAGGGTCTCTCAAGGGACTGTTTAACGGGCTATTGTAGGGAGGTGAGATATTGTGTGGAATTTGGAGGTCATTGCCCACTCCATAACTAGCCATCTGTAGTGACATTGTCCATTTGTTGGCACAGTTGGGGAAGTTAGTAGCCACCAGTTCACAAACAAGTATATTACTTACCCTTCTTAACCATTTTGAATCACACAAACAATCTTGGAGCTTATACAAAGTTGTGAGGCCCTCCAGGTGTTCGTGATCAATTTTCTTTATCTCTCCCATAGGATTATGTTTTCAGGTTCTGAATGTGTTTGTATATAAAAAGTTACCTCTTCATCTTTATAATTCTGCAATTCATACTGCTCTCTAAGTTCCTCCTCAGCAGGGGTTTTGAGATGTACCTGAAGCTCAAACTGCTGTCTGTTTTACTAAACCCAACAGTATAGGACCACAGCTTAAATGTTTAAATTCATGACCTTTCCTCCTTCAACCAATCAAAAGTAACCTGTGTAACATTCACTGTGGACTTGTACTGTCAGCTGCAGAAAAAAAGACTATGGGTACACTGGTCTTAACTCATTCCTATTAGTACTGCAGAAGAGTGAGAAACATAATTTTTATACATGTCATTGAGGGCCGTAGACAAGAAAAGTTGGTCTAGGCGATGTGTAAAGTGTACGGTACAAGGCCAGTGCACCGGGCATTTCCATCGCCAAGCCCAGGACTTCTGGGACTGATTCATATTGACACATGTATAATATGTAAGGTAAGAGGTAAACACAGGCAAATTCTCTAATTCAATAGATTCCTTAGGTACGTTTTGGATTAAGTAGGTGATGTAGAATGTGTGAGAAATATAGAATCAAACTCTCTCCTGTGTTTACCTCCCATCTTACATATTTCTGGAACTTTTCTTGTACACGGACCTGAGTCTTAGAATAACCCTTTACCAATTAAGTTCAGTTGAGGAGCACGTGGCCTAGAGTGGAAAGTGATAGCGTTGGGTGTTGAAACTGAACTGCCCCCTGCGCCATGATTTTATTTTCCCTTAATGGTCTGCAATTTGTATGTAACAAGAATCAGCACGACAATCTAACCCCAATATAAGAGTTTGGATGCTGTGGTTAGAAAAATTGAAGGAAAGGAAACTGTAACCCTTTTGTGATGTTCCTCCGCTGTATTATTACTACCATTGTTTGTTATGGTTGTGGCAAAACTTTAGGTGTGTTATGATTATGATTTCACAGCTTCATTTGTAGTATTAGCCCAAGTTGTGAGAGACTGAACATGGTCATTAAGGTTTAGGGTACTGTCATTTTGTGTTTTACTGTATACACTTCAAATAGGAGAGCTCTCATGTTGGTTGACAACTTGTAAGCATTGCAGACCTCAGCTTAAAACCTAAAGGAATTTAGAAGAGACGGGAAACCAGGTTGACAAAGAAAAAGGTAGAAGTTTTCTTAGATTTAAACCACCACAAGGCAGCATGTAAATCAAGAATAAAACAACAATTAAGGGAACCAGTGAAACCCAAAAGAGAAAGTAGAAGTTGAGTACTGTTCAGTACTGTACAGAATATTAGGGCTACTTACTCTACATAAAATAGTACAGGTGATAATGGTGCCAAAAATCAATGAGGGATGCATTAACTGGGAGTGAAAGTCAACAAGAGTATATACAGTTGTCTGGTCTTTGCATTACCCACCAGGTGTTTCTACGCTTCCCTTTCCTTAAAGTGTGATTTTGGAGGGTTTTACTGAATGGGGCGATATGATGTTGGCTGTTTTGAAGTATAATAAGTGATGCCTCCAGCCAGTTTCAAGTAATACCTTAATTTAGTTGCTTTGGTTTGTTTCCCAGCATAATTTGGAGTAACTGGCTTACACATCTATATTCTCCTGATTCAGGCCTTACAGAAAGGGAAGGTCGTCAGTGCTGGAGAGGGCAGTGTAAGAGTAAAGTCAAATGTACAGTGAGCCTCAATGGTTGTATCATGGTTTTGTCTGGAGATTAAATGCAATTTATGAAAAGTTATGAAAGCTCCATGACACACGACAGAATATGCTAGACGTTTATCTTATCAGCTTATGTTATCGCCTATTGGTGCTCACTGTGTGTGATACTGAGTATGTTCATGTGTGTGGTGGACAAAGAGTTTGGCTTCCGTCCACTGCCAGGGATAATATACATGCTTGTTTGAACTAGTGTGCATTCAGTGTGCTGTCTTTTGTAATAATGATCTGTGTCTGTGAATGAGGAAGTTGATATGTGTGAATGTTGTATGTTTGTATGCATTCATCTGTAATACAGTATACTCGACTACTCGCATTGTGTGTTTCTACTAAATCAGAAATTGACAATGAAATACATGTGACTTGTATGTATTATTTTGTAGTATATATTATATACATAGTGTGTCAGTGTACAATATCTGAATGATGATTACATGTGAAAGAACTGGCATGACTGTATGTATAAATAGTTTGTAATTATGCTCTGTGTGTGTCTAAAGGTTGTATGCAGGTAACAAACATCATAGGCTGGACTGTGGCACTGAATGATACAACAGCTCCAAAAAGCATTTGTGGAGCCGCCATAATGTTTATCCTCATCACTATAACTTTGCCTATGATGTCTCTTACCCTCATCACTAACATGAAGGAAGAGAATATGTGTGTTATTGTGTACTTATATTTGTTCCTTTGGAGTGGATGATATTTCAGAGATATTTTAGTATCATTTGTATACTGATAGCTTGTACATTGCAGTACTGTTTGTATATAATAATATTATGTATACAATATCATTGACAGCTTATGTGTTTTATTATTGCTTGTACAAGGATATAATTTTATGCAAGAATTCCTGTTTTTAAAGAAAATAATTTTAAATATGTTTGGCTGTTGATAAATGTGTATAGAGATAGTGTAGTCCCCGTTCACTAATTTTATAGAAGAAATATTAGTTGATCTATTTTACACATCTTGATTCTAGTAATTATAAATGTCAAATCATATGGCTGAAATAAAATACTAACTTCTCTCAGAGAAGGGTGATGGCATTTCCTTGGTGAGTAAGATATTCTTGCTTTTTTTTTTTCATAATGTGAGGACAAGGACAAGAACCCCGCCCACTTGACAGCCTCACCTTTCAAGTAAGCAAGAGGTCCAAGAGGTCCAAAATCGTATTCAGTTCCATTTGAGATGTCCAGGTACAATGTGTGTAAAGGAATATAACTCATAGTAAATGAGAAAGATGTATGACAGAGGCATGTTCCAGAGTTGACTGGTTCTGTTTATGTATTATCTATAGTGCCAGTTAACTCTTGCATTAGGGAGTTGAATATAAAGGGTGAGACCGAGATGCTTGGGTAGTGTTGTATTATGTCCAATGTTGTGGAAGATCAGAAAAAACACTGTTCAGGGTAATAATAGTAAAGAGAGTTAACCTAGTTACTAAAACCCTGCTTTGGTCATTAAATATAATGCTACTGTCAGTAGTATGAAGTGGTTAGTGCATTTAATGCTAGATATGTATAAAAACATATACTAAACATGTGTCTGAAGTTGTGTGAGTGTATTCACCATGGTTTTCTATAGGATAGGAAAGGATAATTATAGTAAAGTTAAAGTACAGGTAATGTACAGTACTGTACTAAGAAAGAATGGATATTTGTACTGGTCGTTTTTTGGTGTATCAGCGTTTGCTCACATGAGAATCTGTATTTACCTGCATGGGTAGAGTACAGCACAATATATTACTGTACAAGTACCTAATGTTGCTAGGTACATTAAGATATTGTAGTGGAAATAAGTACAGTATAGTATTGTACTTTGTCCATGAGTCTCAAATGACCAGACATTGGGTTCCCATAGAGGAATGATGAACTTAAAAGAAAGAAAGAAAATGAATTTTATACAGGATAGTAATTATGTATTTGTAACTGTCACTGTATAACTCATAGGGAGAAAAAGAATGAAACAGTGGATACCATTTGACAGTTGTATACCGTATGAAGGTGATGAATGCAACTGATAATACTGTATAACCTTATTGCAAAGTCAGTAAGTATAATAGATGATTGAGAGAATAATTATAAGCTCTGTTTCATTGTTAATATGGAAGGGACTGAGGGTTTAGGTATCTCTGAGTAAAGATGGTGACTGCACTGTTTTCATAATCACCCACTGAGAGATGTGGTGTTGATTTATGTTTGATTTATTGATGCAGCAGTGATAGATAGTTTAGGTATTGGCAGCATTGTACTCTCCTTAAAAACATACCTTCAATGTGGTGTAGCATTAACTATTCCAATAAGTCAATGCAGGAAGTATATATAATGATTTTAATTAAGGGGAGAAACTCTTGACGGTAAATTGGAGGGCTACTGATTCCCCCCAACTAACTATCCCAGGAAACAGATTACCCCAGTGTCACTATAAGGAGATCTGATTGACTTGGAGGATTCACTAACCTTTCAATTTACCGTCAAGATTTTCTCCCCTTAAGGTATCTGGTAGCAGGGTGGCTTTACATTATTTTGATAAGCGCCCCTAAAATGGCAAGGTGGTAGTTGGTTGATGTTGCTGAAGGAGAAGAGATACAGATGGCCACAAAAATCAATGATATAGTACAGTAGCTGGGTTTTTTTTCTGTGATTTGACAAGTATGTCATTGGGGAACAGGAGTGAATTTAGCTTCCCAAAGTGTCATTTTAAATGAATGTAAAGGTGAGTGAGGAAAAGACATTATGATTTAATGACGGAGGCAGGAGTTGTAGAGAAGTGTTCTCATTTTCCACAAGTGATGCGGTGTGAGTAAAAACAAAGTGTGCACAGACAAAGCAATAGTTCACATACAGTTTCCATGAGTACTTCCCAGGGTAAATCAGAGAACTAATAGATCTTAACCTTTTAATTTAATTTGTTGAATACAGTACTGGGTAGTATATATATGACAACATTCAGAATGTTCTCAATTTCATTTCATTTGCTAATTTGGTTTGTATTTGTCCATGTGTATTGATGTAAAACATTTTTTATTGTTGCACAAACATTAAAATTACATGAAATTATTGCAATGTAAGTTAAAACAAGAATTCTTGCATATTTCTTCGGTATATTATTTTATGTATTGTTTTTTTAATACAAATTTACAAAAACCAACAGAAATGGAAGCTACTCACCAATTTCCCCTATTTTGTCACTGATATTTATTCTTTCCTGATAAACCTTTTCCCAGAGCGATGGAGTACTACATAGCATATATTTTTTTTTTACATGCCAATACTATGTGTGGGGCAGCGGTGGATGTCAACTTGTACAAGTTCCATTGAAAAGGCAAAGGTTTGTCAGACTCATCATATCACACAGCTGGTACAAGGCAATGTTTTGTTCTGGTAGTCTGACAAAGTTGTGTTAACCCTGTTTGGTGAGTTCATCATGTCTGGTTGGGTTTGGCAAATTCATGAGTATAATAATTACTGTGCAGTAGTAACTCTTTAATATAAAACATACATGTAATACCCCTCAGTTTCCCCCAACCTTCAAGCCCTGTCCTCAATGTGTGGGACAGTCTTTAGAGAGTATAAAAATATATTGTGTAGCACTCTGTCACTCAGGTTAATGGTTTTGTAAGGAGAGAGCAAGTGTCAATGAAGGAATGAAGATCCTATAATTGATAAGTTGTTTCCTTTTCTTTGAGTCTTGTACAAATTTACCTTTTTCTGTGCTGTATGTCAACATGTTTGACCACTCAGTAAAATGAATGTTTCATTGTTACATTAATGTGCATTGTGTACAATTTACAATGTACTGTACTTTGATATTATGTTTTCTTAGCTTGAAAAGATATATAATATAATAGTGTTGAAAGAATGACAGGAGGTGAGCAGTATGTCCTCACACATGTATTTACACATTATCTCTATTGTCCTGTTACTGAACATTTGTTGACTTGTATCAGGCATTAGAATGAATTACAAAGATGAGACCAGCACCGTATAGTGTAGTCTGTAATTTTTCTTCCGTGCACCTTGTAGCATTGACTGATGTGGCATTTTGAATACATCAGTACATTCACTCCTTTGGCAGTTATTCTCTTGGCAGGATCGTGTGTGGGATACAGTATACCTGGAGGGATTATGTATCAATCCAGAAGTGATTATTCTTTGTGAATGACTTTAGGCCTATTATTACCAGCCTGAGCCAAGAACTGTATGGCCAGCTCTGTGTGGGCTTGAGGCTTGTTTGTTGTAATTAAAGCTTCACACAGGATCATAGTCAGAAATGGCTGTATGAGACCAAGACTAAGGCCACACAATTTTCAAGTGAAACAGGAAAATGACCATGTTTGGAAGGGCAGTACTACTTTGTGTAGAAAGGGCATTTGGTCCCAGTTGATGATTGTATTGTATTACCTTGGGTTTGAGAAGCTGGTTGGTGCAATGGATGGTAGCTCTAATCTCAAATCAAAATGGTCACATGATCAAACATACATATGCGGAAGGGTAGCACCGAGGCACTCAAAGGTTAATCATAACAAGGCTATATGGTCAGTATTCCCCCAGATTGGTGAATTAAGTTCTATATCCCAAGGGTATTTATGTAAATCTTGGGGATGTTATTTTTACAATATTACCAAAACAGAAAAAGGCCACAGACTTGCCTTTCCGTATTAATGCACCTCTTATATATTATAAACATGATAAATACAGCATCAGGAAATGTATGACATTTCTCTCAGTTAGTTACTTAAAAGATTGATTGATTAATTAATTGATTGATTTTAAGCGCTGCAACAGCGAGGTCATATAGCACAAGAAGAAGGTGATAGAGAGGTGAAACAGCAAGCAGGAAGGAAACAGAAAGAAGAGAGGGACAGTTGAAGAACTGAAAGGGAGTGGCTGGGACCAAAGGGGCGCCAAAACTCTTAAAGTATTGCCCACATCACTACAGGGTTACTTGAAGGAAAAGTACCATATTGTACTATCTCTACAGTATGTTGGTCTTTCTCTGTTATTGCACCGGTTATTTATATTTTCTCTTTGCTTTGGAAATAAAGGAAAAGAACCAAGCTGGGGTGAGTGGTGATTGGAGAATGTTATGAGAGGGGAATTTATTTGAGGTAGGAGTTGGCAAGTAGGGAACCCAAATGTGGTCAAAACTTAATTGTTTATATAAAATGCAGTTCACTCAAATTCTTCCTTATACAGTAAAAGTGGGTTTGAACAAATGTGGAATGGCCCATTATTAACGCATCTGTGGTGATGTTGGCAGGTAGGACGCAACTGATTTATCCAAACTGCCACGAAACAGGACCTAATAGTGGAGGAGGAGTCTGTTCTATGACATAGTTTGGAGAAATCTTTTTCCTTGTGTTCACAACCTCTTATGTCCCATATGCAGTACAATATATGTAAAAATAGATGCTGGTTAGAAAATTAGATGGTAATTCTTCCTCCAAACTGCCCCAAAAAGCAGACAACTTGTGTATACAGTACTGTAGGTGGCTTGTATCCAGGCATTGTTTAGAGGAATGGGCAGCCTTCAATTTGCCAACAATATCATAGTCCCCTTCACACCTGCGGTAACACACACACACTACGCTGGAACACAAACTATGCAACACACTCACTGGCATCACTTTTATGTGTATATAATTGTACAAACACAGAGTATAGCAGTATTCTTGCTGTACAGTATTTGTGTAATAATGTGCAGTACTGTACGTACAAGTTTGCTTTTCAATGCTCTTTCAGTTTGATTTTTTTGCCTTAATGTTACAACTGAGAGAACTTTTTTCTTATGTAAGTGATTTTCCTTGTACAGAATATGATACTGAAGGCAAGCACTTGCATTGTATGAATGATTTAATGTATGATAATAGTTATGAATGTTAAAGGTGGAAAAGAGGATATAATTTAATACTGTATTCTCTAGTGACTAATACTTTCATTCTCAGTCCAGTTATTAAACAATAAGAACTGCTTATATAAACTTAAACTGATATAGGTTCTGTTTGCCATTTTATTTATGTACAGTGTATTATGTGTTATATATATTTTTCTAGATGATTGTACTTGAATTGTCTATGCCTCTTGTAGCTCATTCATTAACTGTTTGGATAATATGATGGGGAGAACCTATTGATGTTAAATTCAAGGACTCGTGAATCCTCCATGCCATGTCATGGAACAGATCCCCTATTAGTAACATTGAGGTAATGTGTTTCCTGAGACAGTCTGGAGGAGTCAATTGCCCTCCATCCCCCCCCCCCTTAAAAAAAAATATATATATATATATATATATACAGTATATATATATATATATAAAAGAGGTTCTCCCCTTAATGTACAGTGGCTCAAAAACATATCTGTGCACATTTCACTCAGAAGCATTTGGCACAATGTAGGAGTCCATTAATCACTGTCTTGAAATGCTAGTAATAGTGACAAAATCTGTACAGTAGGCCCTCAATATAAGTGTGGGAAAACATTTAATGGTCTTTTCAATGAGGGACTGAGTGTAAAATAAAGTACAGTAGTGGATGCAAGCATTAATTCATTGTATATCCAGGGTCAACTATACTGTAGTTGTTTTGTTCACCCCCACACTCATCATTCCTCAACAACACAGGTACAGGTAATTCTCATATTGTGCAAGTATTATGTTCCTGAAGAGGTCGTGTAAATAAGAAATTGTGTAAAACAAACATTTGTGTAAAATAATAATTGGTGTGAGTTATTGTGAAGATAATGTGCTAACTGCAAATCTTGTATTTTGGTTTTCGACCTCATGTTAATTTGAAAACGCACATCACAGACTCATGTAAAACCAGAGTTACCTGTACAATACATCTGGCATCACACGTACTGTTGCTACCAGTACAGTAATTATTTAGTGTAAATACTCAGTTTAAAGATGTAATCTACATGCCAAGTGAGCTATGAAGGGGTTGTAGTTTCTTTGTCAAGTACTGTATAGTCAGCTAAGAACAAATAGACCAGTACAGTAATTACTTTTGCTTGTTTTTCCAATAATTTTGAACAGATTGATCAGTCACAAGTCTGAGATGACTGCTATGTGTGTAGAAATTATAGTGCTGTATCGCAGAGGTTATTCCTCACATGAAAATGTATACTCTCATGGTTTGTTTGTACTACTGTATACCTGTACTTATTTTCCCCTCAGGTGATGATGTGAATCATAGACGTGGCAACTACACAGTACTGTTAACTGAATGAGCTTGTTTAATCTAGCTCACTGTGGTCTCATTCTATGCTCATGATCAACATACTGTAGGTAGACAAAAGAACAGCTTCAGCAACATAATTAATCACATTTACAAAGGACAATCACAGCTTGTATTTTAAGTCTCACAATAATTGCACCCAACAGTACTGTGTGGGTGCCTTATCTATGAGTCTGGATCATCAGCTGAAAAATAAATATAGTGGAGGGAGATGCTAAATCTTCTCATCTTAGAGGTACAGTTGGGGAATAATGAATCTGAACACTGTTGGCAGCTTCTGGCAACAACTCAGAGTAAACACATCAGTGAGAGAAAATATTTATTGAGTTGAATTATAACTTTTGTTTCATAGTCTGGGGTTGGATGACGTCTACCAGTATCAGGTATCGTTATGTAGTAATGCATGAATTTTGTCTATTACTAACATATTTACTCCTGGCGTTGTTACCAGAGGCTGCCAACAGTGTTCAGATTTTTTTTTTTCCTAACTGAAATATATTATAATATAATTTGGGACAGTTTAATTTTGTGTTGAAAAAGTTATTAAATTTAAAGTTTCACGACTGGTACCATATAGGTGATGTGAGCATGTATGGGAATAGATATTGTACTTATTTAAAAGGAGAGATAAAAAGAGAAGGTACAGTACATCCTCATTTTAATACTACAGTTTCACTGGCAATTCTGTGATAGCTGGTGAAATAATTTACTTTGTGTTGACATAACTAATTTTTTCATAAGTGTTCACAGTACAACAAGGGATATTTTCTGTAACATTAAGAAATTGTTTCATAGAGCCTATTCAATTAATACTAGAGTTTTCTGTATGAAGTTCTAGTCAGATGTTAGTATTATCACTGGAAGAAAACACATTCCAGTACAATGAACGTATGATAACTAACAATAACAATAGTCTAACATAAAAGGAATATCATTAAAATCTTATTGTATCGTTTAAGTTTGAGAATTTGAGGGCTATTTATTCAGCCAAACTATGCTACAAAACAAAAACCATACTCACATGATACAGTGATCTGTTTCTTGGTAAAGTTTGGAGGAATCACTAGCCCTCCAGACCCCCCTTGAATAACCATGACTGAACATAGGAGAGAAGTGCTGACACAGAGCAATGTTAAGGGATCCTGTGATATAGTCAGAAAATTGGAGGTAAACGAGTCCTTCAAATATTGCCATGAAACACCATCATATGGAAGGAGTGTGTTTTGTGGCATAGTCAGGAGGAATCACAAAAGCCTCCAATTCCCATACATGATCACAGGGTCATTAACAGCTAACAATAATTAATGGTTTCTTCTACACATATATACATGTTGTTACCTATCACAGGTGGTGTTGGCAATGTAGGAGTTTACAGTGAGTTTGTAATGTTTCAGTGTGAAGTTTTGGAGTTGGATAGGCCTACATGTTTATTTTTTTTTTTTTAGTGGTGTGTTGATATTTAGTGGTGTGTTGCAATATCTTAACAACCATACCTACATACATTGCTGTGTTGATGCACTAATATTTTCATAGATTTTATATATTGTTATGTGTATTACGATAGCCTAAGCAGTATTCATAAATACTGTACATTGCTTAGAAACATTTATAATTTAGCAGTCATTGTAAGTTACTTAGTTTTTATTTTTGTGTGTTTATATTGAATTGCAGTGCCTCATTGGTATTGAGGTTTATGATGGAAACTGTACTGTAATGATGGTCGCAATATGTAGCCTACACTTACAAAGAGTACATATTCAACGTTTATACATGCCACCTGTACACATGCATTCAATATTACACTTGCAACCTTTCTTACTGAAGTGGTACAAGATAAAATGTGAAAAAAAAACTTCATTAATTAAAGACAGAGTGCAGTATTTTCCTTCACAAATGAACGAAATAAAAACTAGAGTATTTCATGACTGCAGTTTTATTACGATGACCACGGAGCAGTATAAAGTCAGTCAATTTAGCAGGTTAACTACATTTTACATTACATTTAGGAGAACCGAGCCATTCCGTTTTTATTCATCCCACTGAGCTCTACGATACCTGGGCCATATTTAAGAACATTCATGGTGCATACGATGGCCCCATAGACAAACAACAGAGCCATCGTATACACCACATACGGATATTCTTGCATACAGCTCATTCTTCCAGTGTGGTGTTTAATTATTTCCTTGTACAGTCGACAAAAAAAGTATTAGGGGGTACCAATACTTTTTTTGCCGACTGTAGGTCCTACAGTATGTCCTTCATGGATGCTTGGTATTCTTTAAATTCTCACCACGTATTCTAATAATTATACAAAAATGATCGCAAGTCGCAAATATTCCAAATAATTTATACCGATAAGAGTAGAAAAAAAGCATCAGTGCGTGGAGAGTTGCATATATTTTCTAATAGTTTTAGTTCTTGTAATCTCTAGTACATTTCTTTCCTAATCATCTCCAAATTAATATAAACTAAAAAGTTAGAAACGGTTTTATGTGGTGTCAGATGGGCGGGGTTGCCAATCAGATAATCTCTAACACAAAAAAAAATAATACCAAACAAGAAAATAATAATAACCACTAGACACAGTAGGCCTATCAGTGAAGTCGCTATTGTTAGCATAAAATATTATTGTTGTGGTGTCAGCTGGGTGGGTATGCAAATTAGTAATCTCTATCACAAATACCTAAGAAAATATTAAATACCAACAAGAATATACTAATAATTACAGCTAAATAGGCACCAGCAGTACCAGTAATAATAAGCGGTGAGCCACGAGCGAGGGTTGCCAATCAGCACTCGACAATCAGTACACGAGTAGCAGTGGTGGTGGGTGGACGTGTGGTTGTTATAGTGCCATGTCACTCCTTATAATAGGTGCCTTGCTTGGGGAAGAAATGAGTCTGTGGGATAATAACAATAAACAATACTAATAATAAATCTTTTGTGTATATGGTGGTGAATATTATAATGACGGCAGATATATCCATCCTAAGAGGTGGTGGTGGTATTATTAACAACAACATCATGGGTAGGAAAGGAGACAAGGGTGAGGTTATACACTCAGGACACTTTATGGTGTCTGATTTCGAAGCTGAAGCACAGGATGATGAAGAAAATGTCCTGTTGGAGATCCCCGGAGATACTTATGATGGTGGGCAGGAGGACGAGGCACCATTACTACCACTAGGAGGACTTGGAGGACACAATTACCCCCAGCAACAACAACACCATCATGGGGGAGGAGTTATTATATACGGGAAAAAAAGCAAAATTGAAACTTTAAGCATTGATAGTTCACTCACCAAACTATTTAATGCTATGTCAATCTGTTACAGGTAAGCCGAAAAGTTATTAGTTATTGTTGTTATTACCATTTAGTTATTATTATTATTATTATTATTATTATTATTATTGATAGTTCACTCACCAAACTATTTAATGCTATGTCCATCTGTTACAGGTAAGCCGAAAAGTTATGATTAGTTATTGTTGTTATTACCATTTAGTTATTATTTTTATTTTTTTTTATTATTATTAAAGCAAAATTGAAACTAAGCATTGATAGTTCACTCACCAAACTATTTAATGCTATGTCCATCTGTTACAGGTAAGAAAATTAATTATTTATTGTTGTTATTACCATTTAGTTATAGTATTAGTATTATTAAAGCAAAATTGAACCTAATCATTGATAGTTCACTCTGTAGGCTAAATATTGAAAGAATTGCCATTATCGCGCACGGTTTTTCTACCTTCATTACCCACTTATTTAGACCATTCTAAGACTATTTTCTTCTATGGCATTTCCTCCACAAATGCCCCCATATTCAAATGGGGGCATTTTGAAATTAGCCTGACCTTACCTTACCAAACCTAGGCCACAGCAGATTACTGGGACCTAACCTGGGCAAACTACCGGGAAATAACTCACCTGGTAGGGCCACTGATCACAAGCAAAGCCAAGGATCAAGTACAGGAAATGACCGGGGCAAAATACTGGGACCTTGCCAGATCTGGCAACACTGCTACAATATGGCAATAAATACCGTTCTTTCAATAAATACCGTTCACTCACCAAAATATTTAATGCTATGTCCATCTGCTACAGGTTAAAAATATTCATTAATTATTGTTATTTAGTTATTTATATTAGTTGTATTTATATTATTAACTTACTAAACTATTTAATTCTATGTCCATCTGTTACAGGTAAAAAATTAATTAGTTATTTTTATTATTAGAGGAGGAGGATAGTAACCCTAAGCATTGATAGTTCATTTACTAAACTAACTTTATTTAATACCCTGTCTATTTGCTAATTTTACACGTCACAAATCAGTTGTTATGTGGTGGTAATTATTTTTGTACTTTTATGTCATATGCCCTCACTGTGGACTAATTTAGTCTTGTCTCAAGTTGGGTAAAGTTCAAGAAAAATTACTTCAATCTGCTTTCATTATTATTGTTGTCATTATTATTATTGCTGTTATTATTGTCATTATTATTATTTTTGTACTTTGATGTCATACACACTCACTCACTGTGGTCTGTTCTGTAGCTGAGGAAGAACAGGTCCGTCTCGTTATTTCCAGACTAATTTTAGTTTTACTGGGATGTAATTTATGAATGTTTCTGTCAGTTTAGTGCATAAATGATGTGAGGAATGAATCTTAAACCCAGCCTAAAGTAACCTAACTCCTCAGGTTAAATTAGGCTTAAATTTTGTTTTCCCTCTCAGTTATATGGTAAAAAATTAATAACATACCGTAACTTAAAATATGTATGATAAAGTTAAAGAAAAAACGAGCAGTTCCAAAGTCTTGAAGCTCATTGCTACACACATTTTCACAAGGTAATGTTTATTGTGATCCATTGAACATTAACACTCCCTGCTTAACTGAATGATAATTACACTACACAATGGCTTAAAGAAAGAAAAAGCCATTTCATGATTTCACACACAAACGTCAAGGGCAGACATGAAAGAGAATACAATATCTTCCCAGTACAGTATTTGTGCAAGGTCAACTTCTAAGGGGATAATATAATTTTGGTACATTAGGGCACCTTGATTCCTCTAAAGTATACCAGGAAACAGGACCAGATTAACAAAAATAATGGTGGGCTGCTGTTGCTCTGAATGGTTTGGAGGAATTTGTTACTCCAGGTTTACCACCAACACTGCAGATACACATACACCTTCCCCTTAATTAAGGGTTCATTTTCAAAATGACCTAATGTATATTTTTAGATTGTCACTGTTCCATCCAGTGCTCTACCCTTATGAAGTCAAAATACAAATTACCATGCCAGGTATAATTACATGACTCCACCCTTTCCTTGTCATTCTGAAGTGATCCGTAATACTGTGTGTGTGTGTCATCATCAGATTCAACAATGGTCAAAATTAAACCTAAGTAAGATGTCTCATTCCCTGACATGGAGGTTAGTTAGTGTGTTTTGTTGCAATTATCAATATACAGTATGAACAATGGTGAGTAATACAGTCCAAGTGGGTAGTGCATAAACACAATAAGATGCATACAGTACAGTACACTATGTGTTTGTTAATGAGCCCATCAACATTATTTTACCATATCAATGATGTTGTTATACAACCTGGGACATCTGTCACTACATACCATATGCTAAGTCTAACCTGACCAGTAGTAGGAAGTGAATGATGACCTGAGGACTCACTTCAAGTTATAAAGTTCAGTAACTGTAGATCTAGGACTTATCTAACCCTAAACAGTAAAGTAAGGTATGGCTTAGAATCAAATTAAATTGCAGCTTTGGTACCAAGTACAGTACAGTATTTAGTTGTAATGAATGCTAGTATAGTGTTGTACCTTCGTAGTACAAAATTTATATACAGTAATTGTGCATTTAATGCTTATAGGCTACTATATACAGCACTGGTACCTATACTGTAATGGTAAAATGCAGTCAGTATTGCATAAGGGTGGATGCTGACAGACTGGTTCATTTTATACCAATATGAATTGAAGGAGCCCTAGAAATACATTTAAACACATAGCCTAGGCCTACCAGTATATACAGTAAAGTAGTATCAACTTTGACATAAACTTACTGTATAGATTATTTCAAAATTTCTTTTTTGATGCACTTCCTCAATATAAGTGCTTCTTAACTATCATGGTTTCGTTAGCCAATGGATTTTCATGTCGGCTACAAGGACATCAGGAGGGAGGAGCCCTTCATTTAGTTCAGTCATGGCTTCTATGGTGTGGAGATGTCCATGTGAAGGCTGTAATTTGGGCTACAGTATTTTCAAGTTTTCTCGAAGGTGTTTTTTACTTAGCCACATAGCCTATGATGAGGTACAGATACATTACCCATTTTAACTAGGTTTTGGTGCTTTCTGCAAAGTCCTGGGCATTTTCAGGGTTATATTGTTAGGATGGGGAAAAAGATGGGTGTTGATCAGTGGAAATATAGCTGAAGCAGTCAAAACATAGACCTGTTTGGCTGAAATACTATACCCTTGACTCCTTTCCCTCCCCTCCCCTCTCCTAGGTGCTGGTTGTCCTTACTCATCCTTTCCTTATAACCCTGCCTTTCTTCCCTTCCATATCCTACCCCTCTCTTCCTGCTCTGTAATGGCAAATTTATCAGATAGTTGACCATATGTGACAACCTTGATTTTTATAGAGTATGAATGGAGAGAGATTTGTGGGAATATGAGGTAGGCTACTGTACCACCATAGGCAAATTAGATTCAAGTGTTGAGTAGGATTGGTTGAGAGACAAGAGAGGTGAATGTGGGAAGAGCAGAAGGGGCTTATCATGCTGCCTGTGCACTTGAGCTAAGGAGGATGGTGATAATGCATATTTTGCTTGTACAGTTAGTTTGAAGCATCCTTTCTATTTGTTGTCTATTGTTCTTTTATAGTGTTTGGCTGTATGAGTGTCAAGCGTCAATTAAGAATGTTACTGTATGAATTATAATGTAGAATGACTAAATCAAGTACAGGTACAGTGTATATAATGTTTTTAGTGGTAGAAATTTCTTTATGTCACTCTACATTCCCTCCTTTGTGTTTCATGCAAAGGAATGATAATCACTATATTGTCACTGGGAATGTTACTGATACCCTTCATATGCTCACCAAATTAGGCATACTAAAATCATAACTTCTATTGGCCTTTATATCACATAACATAAATAATGATGACAAAAAGCCCCAAAGTCTTGTAATGGTCATCAAACTAGAAATACACTAGGCCTAAACTTATACTTCAGTCCCTTTTGTTCATAGTGTCATTGCCTGAGTTATACATCTTCTCTTACTGTGATACAGTTTGATGCAATCATGGCTACTGGTAATGTCATATCTTGTGAGGTGAAGGAGGATATTAATGAAGAAAGTATTATAACGTGATAGATAAGGCATATAGTAGGATAAGTCGTAGAAGCGTAGCACAAGGTGAATTTGGCTTGCCCCCTGCAGTGTGTGTTTGTGTGTGTCCTGAAATAAACAGTGAGTAACATGTTCTCCTTCAGCCAGCTTGTCCTCTCGGGGCAAAGCTGAGAGAGAGAGCGAGCAGTAAATCTTATGACATTTCTCTTGGCATCTTCTACACCCCCTAACCTACTTCTGTTAAGTCAGTTTACTGTTCTCATAACCTTAGTTGTGTATGTTTTCACAACCTTATGCTTCACAAGAATAAACCCCTGAAAAACACTATTTCGGCTGTCATGCTGACATTTTACCTAGATAACAAAATTAATAAAAGATTGTAACGAGTTTATCAACCCATTGTTGAGAAGAGGCTACACATGTCAGCTTTCTCACTGACTCTAGAGTGAGTGAGAATCCTCTTAGTTGAATGGCTGAGAATAGTAATTTTTTAAATCGAGTACCAATTATAGCTGCAGTATTTGGGGTTTGCTCTTATAAGCTATACCTCTGCCTGGCGTGGGGGGGGGGGCTCGGTAACGGGTCTCATGAAGCCTTTGTTCAGTGACGGAACATAAGGAAAGTTGGAACAACGAAGAGCTCGAAACTGAGTGGATATATCCTTGTAAACTTCATAGACTTTTAACTTCATTCGTACACGACAGTCAGCTGTGAACACGCACGGTAGAAAGCCACCTAGCAACAGTGATTATTTTTAGGGTAGCCTACCATATCTGTGTGTGTATGTGGTGCAGCATCACGTACTGCAGACTTGCTACGCGGTGCTAGAGTGTTGCATTGAAGATGATGACAACCTTAGATCCCAGTTTAGCAAATTCAGTACGGCAGATAATGTAGATATCCAGTGTTTGCAATCCCCTCTCTCACATCTTTGCACTCTACTTAATTAGATATTGTTCTTGTTGGTAAAATGGAGGGTTACCGTATTGACTCCTCGAAGTTATATGTTTTGTGGCATAGTTTGGAAGAATCAGTAGCCCCACACTTCACCAGCAAGAGAGTCCTATTAGTAGTAGGCTACACTGCTACAGTACTAACATTGGTAAGAGTCTTAGGATATGAATTTATTTTACCTGTGGTACTTGTCCATCATCACTGTTGCTTAATTTCCATTCGTCCCCATTTCGACACGTTTGGTAACTAAAACACTAACTAGCCTATCCTACACCGGTAGACTACATCATGAAATGAGAAAGATAACGAACGCTGGCAGAAATGTCGACGAACTGATAATAAGGAAGGAGACATTGTAGGAAGATAATAGTGGCAAGAGTTACAGACACTTAAAAAAGATATATAAAATGCTGAGTAACGCTGAGGTGAGACGGGAAGGGGAATGAGCCAGCCAGCAGGTAGATAGGCCTATGTACAGTACCAGGAAGGTATCTTAGTAACAGTAAGCCTAATAAGTGGGTCCGGGGATTTATAAATAGTGTATGGAATTCTGTTTGTATGTGTGTATAGTATAGTCTCATCTCTACTATTGTGTGTGTGTTTGTGTGTGTTGTCTCGGTGCATTGTTTGTAGGCGTCTGTGTACCCGTGTGTGTGTCAGTAATTTTTTGTAAGCTATGCGTGCTTGTACTTCAGTGTATTCCTATGTGCATACGTGTGTGTGTGTGGTTTCATTGTTTGTACGCGCCTCTGAATCTGTGTGTGTGTGTGTGTGTGTAAATTGTTCTAGGTTATGCGTTCTTTCACTACATTGTATTCCGGTTTGTGTGCGTTAGTTCGTCACAGTGAGTGTTGGCCACATGTGCAGGGCCACTTACAACTAAGGTCGTTCACCCTAATAATAAAAAAGCTTTATCTTTGGTCCTTTCTGCTGGCTGCCTCACTTTTCACCAGCTTATTATCCCGTCACGATAATTTGAATATAATTTACTCGGCAAATTACTGAAGAGGAGCTTCTGTTGTCACTTAACCTAATTGGAGGGCTACTCATTCCTCCAAACTCTGGGAGGAAACATATAATGATCTCAGTATACGAGTAGGGGGATCTGTTTTGTGGTGTAGTTTGGAGTACTCAGTAGCCTGCAATTTTACCCACCACCCACAACAGCAGAACGCTAAGGTCTTTCACGTTTCAAAATGTAGGATGTGTTGTTGCTAGGCGCTCTTAAGGGGATATTACAGAGTTGGTAAATCTGAAGCAACTGATTCATCCTAACTATTCCAAGCAACAGGACGCCATTATTATTATTATTGCTAAGCTGGTCCTGTTTCCTGGCATTCTTGGAGGATTCAAGGCGTTCCAGTGTACCAAAAGTATATTACACCCTCAACTTTCACATCTTTATTTACATTCTGGCATTGGGAAGGTATTTGAACTGTGGTCGCATGTACAGTACCTTTAAAATTATCAATATATCTGCAGTCTATACCCTCACGTTTACCTCGATATATTGAACAGTTTTAAAGCGTTGAGAGAGGCCTTAGCTAGCGACTCTCCCTCGGCAACATAACCTATCAGGGTATATACTTCCAAGAGTATTAATTTTCAGGTCCTGCTCACTTCCACACTTTTCTTCACATGATGTTTGTCTATGCTCACTTTGTTATATATATATGAGAGAGAGAGAGAGAGTGTGTGTGTGTTAGGAGGCTCATGTGTGTGTGTGTGTTTTAGGAGGCTCGTGTGTGTGACGTCTTCATGTTCAGAGTGACAGTCATGTGACAGTAATGTAGTGACTTCACTCACCGGATGGGCTACCTAGCATACCTTATCTATTGCCATCGTAGCGTGCTAATTCCTCCAAACTCTTTCAAGCAACAGGCCACCGTTATATTTGTTAAGCTGGTCCTGTTTCCTGACATACTTTTGAGGAATCAAGGCGCTCCAATGTACAGTCGGCGGCAAAAGTAGTATCTCCACATCTGTCAAGTCATGAAGTACAATATGGAAATATAAGCTTCACAGGCTCGTAAAATGAAAACCCAGCGTTGTTTACCATTTATCCCCCTTGGATATTGTAATGCTATGTTGGTGAATGTGTTGGTTCGATTATTATCCTTCAAGAAACTCAAAGTGAGGCGACACGACTTTTGCCGCCGACTGTACCAAAAGTATACTATAATACCTTACGTTGATTCAGGCGTAGGGAAATATAAAATGCCTAATAATAATAATATAGATGGGTTGTCTCGTTTAGCAATAGTGCAACCAACCCACCCAGCCACCCACCAGCCGTGATGTGTATGCCTGTGTGTGTGGGAGTGGGGGGGGGGGGGAGGTTGGTTGGTACTGCTAACACACTTTCACCTCCCTGACCAACAAAGCAGTGGGTGGGAACTTTCCTCGTGGGGTATAATTTGAGATCGTATACTGTCACGCTCAATAGCTTATAGTGGTTAATACACTTTTGGTGCGTTGGAACACCTCGATTCCTCCAATGTATGTCAGGAAACAGGAGCAATGAATAAATATAATGGTACCAATTCTGTTGTTGGAAGAGTTTGGATTAATCAGTTGGTCCGGATATACCACCAGCAACACTGTACTATATAAACCCCAGCAAGAGGCGGTTCTCTTTTTTATCGTGACTGTACGAATGCATGTATTTTTTTATGCAGTTCAGTTGCTGTAAAATGCCAAGAGTAATATAAAAATAAAAGAAACCCGGTTATGTAAGTGTAATGAAAAATAAAGTGAAAGCAGGAATGAATTATGGTACTAAATACTAATAATAATATGAGTTATACCGGTAGTACGAATGTAATGTACAATGTTATATTATTGTTACTGGAGGGTGCCGTTGATAACTCTATATCATTACTGTATTCGAAACCCATCAAAGTTATGCACTTGTCACTCACTTCAGATAATTTATCATCATTTGCACCAGATACATTTATATTACCACACCCTGTTTATTGATCCTCTGTATATAATTATATATTATTTGTTGGGAAAGGAGAATATTATAATTATGATGTTTATCTATAGCAGAAGTTCTCAACCTTTATTGGGTGGTGGCACACTAAAGATATATTTTGGACTTTGGCGACGCACCAGCTCTTTACTTCCATTATTCACTCTTCCACTGATTGTGTATTAGATATAATAACTACGTTACACAGTATAATATGTACAAATGAACAACAGGAAATAATGTGTAAATAAATTGTTATATTAAAACAACAACACGTACCACTTCAATGGGACACCTGTGCCTGCTTGGACTTACATTATCTTCTCTATGTTGGCAGGGACAGTTGACAGACACAATCTCAATTCCTCTTCAACAGCCAACATGTTACATCTTTTCTTAGTTTTTATATTTGTTAGTTAGGGCGTGTAAAGTACTCACGGCGCACCTTGGGGTTCCCGGGGTACACACTGCACAGGTTGAGAATCACTGAGATTCTATATAGTGCTTCCCCCCCCCCCCCCTCTCTCTCTCTCTCTCTTTATCTTTCTCTTTTTTTCTCTGTGGTACCAGTATATTTATTTTTATGCATTTATTTATTTATTTTTTAGCCTAGTAGTCAGTAATTTTTCTTCCCGTCGATAATCATTCATGGGACTCCACTCGCTCGAGAAAAAAGTGGGACATTTATCTCTCAGTAAATCAGTAAACATCCGCTGGCTACATAATTTATTTTAAGGCCTTGGTATACGGTAGTCTACCTCTTGTGGATGTTAAGAAGCTTTCAAGGCCTCGTGGCATGATATGTTTTGTATTACGTGTGTACCTTAGCTATAGTATGGGTATATTGAGTATCATTACTTATGCTTCTCTCGTTGCCCTTTTAATATATGCAATCCGCTGACCCATGAAGCAAGGCTAAACTATCGTAGCACCTAATGAGTGATTGTGTGTGTGAGAGAGAGAGGGGGGGGGCGGAAGGAGGGAAGGAAAGGTGTGGTTAGGCCTACGTGTGTGTGACAGGGAAGGAAGGGTGTGTGTGTGTGTGTCGCCCTTACCTTGGCTTCGGAATTTCAACGCCTTGCCAATTCTCCCCCACCTCACACACACACACACCTGTCCCCTTGCCAAACAACACACACATATACACACTAGCGTGAATCTATAATTATTAGGATTTCCCGGGAGGAGTGAGCGAGTGGCTGTGGAGTATTGACAAAGTTTAGAGGAAATGTCTGTTTGCCGAAATCTAATAATAATCCACCCAAATTTTCCTTCCATCGTGCCTTTAAATAAATCAGTAACATATCTAAATATAATCACTACAACACCTTATTTTGTCAACTCTAGCAACCCCCTCTATTATAATAATGATGAGGTGCTACAAAAATCATAAATACCTGTGTTGTTCGTTATTACCAAGATTGTTATTATGACGGAAGGAAAATATTTACGTGGATATTATTTTGATTTCAGCTGTACCTCACTTGAATTAGTGAAGCGTTTTGTAAGCCTATAGGCCTAGTTATTTTATTATTTATTACTTCCTTCCGAAATTCTTGTATCAACAGTTTTCAGTTTAAGGGGAAAGTGCAATGTTGGTAAATCTGAAGCAACTGATTCCTCCAAACTATTCTCGGCAACGGGCCACCATTATTTTTGTTAATCTGGTCCAGTTTCCTGCATGGCAAACTTTGGAGGAATACAGGCGCTCTATGTAGGCCATACCGAAGTAAAAGATTTCCTATGTTGTTAACTTATATGCTTCAACATGTGCTCTATTGGTTGGTTGCCCAGAAAACTTGTAGCCAATATTGAATATAATATTTCGATTCCACGCCGTCAGGAAAAGACTTGATTTGTGTTTACCCAGTATAGTGTGTGTGAGGTGTGAAATATTTCTCTTACACACACACACATACACCTGTGCTTCTTTCATTTTTTCACACACACACACACCTGTGCTTCTTTCATTTTTTCACACACTCACTCATATGTGCTTCTTTCATCTACCACACACTTACACACATGTGCATCTATCATCGCCACTAGTTTATATGGTCGGTTATATACTATTTCAATCTTGATAGTCTATGAAGGAGAAAATAATGTTTGTTTGTGTAGGCTAAGGGGGAAGCTACATGGTTAATATTTAGATACAGTAGGCCCTCGACATAACACTAAAATAGTATTATTATACACTTTTCATTTATTTAATTTTACTAACATTGCTTGCTATCTGGTTTTAATAATAATAATTTAGGCCAAGTAGATCATCTGGTATAATATATGGTATGTGTTTATTTAAGACTAGGATGGTGAAAAACCCTCGTTCACTGTGTGTGTGTGTGTGTTGTGGTCTAATAATAGTACACGAGGCAGTGAAAGTAGTATCTAGTCTAGCCTACACCAGTCCAAATAGCAACAAGAACACACACACACATAGAGGAGCAGAGAGGAACAACTTGCGGGAGGCCAACATGACATTGCAGTATAGTGTGTGTGTGGGTGTGTTGTACCTGCATTAACTCACGTAACACACGCAGACAAGCAACACGAAATTATAGGAAGGGATTGGCTCCTCTCTCTCTCTCTCTCTCTCTCTCTCTCTCTCTCTCTCTCTCTCTCTCTCTCTCTCTCTTACTAAGCGTGTTGGTTGATGCAACTTGTTTTCCCAGATATTTCCCATTTATACCAAAATAATGGTTTAAAATGAGAACGGTTTGTTTTTTGTTTTTTGTGAGCGCAATTATTTTCCCATTTTTATAAGGAAAGGTTGAACAACATACAGTACAGTATCATGTAAAGTTGAAATATTCATTATTATTTTTATTATTATATGTAGGCTAGTAGTAGTAGTAGTTGTAGAGTAACAAGAATATTATATTTAGTACCGGTATTATTCGAGCAGCAACAACATAATAGTAATAATAATAATTATTATTAGGGTATTATTATTATTATTATTAGTAGTAGTAGTAGTCGTAGTAGTAGTAGTAGTAGATCGTCTACTGCACGTAACGTATATAATGTAAGTATGAATTGCCTCCATTTCCTGATTCTTCCATCATCATCATCAAACTTATCACAGACTTATTACT
>JAWQEG010005330.1:0-2500 GCA_033782935.1 Petrolisthes cinctipes
ACGTCAGATTTACCACCACTCCACTACCCCGTTAAATTAGTAGATTTGAAACATCGCACAACAAATTTAAATCAAAACAAGAGATAATATGAGATGGAATACATTTGCGAGTCATCAGTGCAAGAGAGAATATTATTAATTATGTACTGTACTATAAAGGTAGGAAAATATAATATCATGTGATTCACAATAAGCATACAGTGTTTACCCATGTTTCTCCTCCTCCTCCTATTCCTCCTCCTCATATTCCTCCTCCTCCTCCTCCTCCTCCTCTTCTTCTTCTGCCTCTGCCTCTCCCCTTCCACCTCTTCCTCCTCCCTCTCTTTCCACGTCCATTCACAAATCATTCAAAGGACATCTAAACACGAAATGATGCCCATGCAAGTCGACCGTGCGGGAGAGAATTTACTGCAGAGGCAAACACTAATTAATCACTCTCGTTGCATCTGTATTCCCTGAGAGTTTATTTGCATGTTAGACCCTCATCCCCACCACTGGCCATGCCATGCTACACACACACACACACACACACACACACACACACACACACACACACTCAGCTGCTACTATTTAATAAACCGATTATTATTATTATTATTATATTATTACACACACACACACACACACACACACACACACACACACACACACACACACACACACACACACACACACACCTTACCTCTCCTCTCCTCTCACTTCTTTTCTTGCACACACACACACACACACACACACACACACACACACACACACACACACTTCAACTTATCAACCCTCACTGCAGTACTGTACTTGTCTAACCCTTACTTTTCCTCCTTCTCCTACTCCACTATTCAACTTCACAGCTTCGTACTCATTAAATGCATCTCACCTAATGATGCCTTCTGCTTCTCACACCATGTTAATAAACCTCACAACATTACACCTTCTTACTTCACATTGCACCAACACACCTTCCTCTATTCCATCACTTCCTACACAAATTACTCCTGACAACTTTCCTCATTCTCATATAACTCAGAACATCTTTACAGTAATTCTCTTACTCCTCACACCCTCAAAAAAAAAAAAAAAAAAAAAAAAAAACGTAACAACTTCGTACTTTTGCCTTCCCTAAGCCTTACACAAACTGTATTGCTTGCTATACTTTCACATAGAGACTAACACGATATATTCTTGCTTCACACATCTCCTTATTTCAAACCTCCTCTCACCTCTGCTCATCCTCACTCCACACACATCCTTACCAGCGCTTGCAGCAATAGGAGTGGCGTGTACCTCACTCACTCTTCACAACAACTACTACCTTTTCTAAGCTGTGCTACTGCTGCTCTTATACTTGTGTGGCTCTGGTTTCATTTATCTTTGTTGGTTCACCACTGTCATTCTCTGTAACTCGTCACTCATACCGTTTTCCACATAATCCATCTTCTACTCCAACCCTTTCTCCTGTGTTTCCTTCTGTTCCTGCTTATTCCCATTCCCATTCTCTCTCTCTCTCTCTCTCTCTCTCTCTCTCTCTCTCTCTCTCTCTCTCTCTCTCTCTCTCTCTCTCTCTCTCTCTCTCTCTCTCTCTCTCTCTCTCTCTCTCCTCTCTCTCTCTCTCTCCTCTCTCTCTCTCTCTCTCTCTCTCTCTCTCTCTCTCTCTCTCTCTCTCTCTCTCTCTCTCTCTCTCTCTCTCTCTCTTTATGTATATATATATATATATATATATATATATATATATATAAAATACACACACGCATGTTTTGGGACATTTTCGTTTCACAAACGATATTTCTTAAAATTTCTCACCCTCACAGTCAACCTGTTCTTATCATTCAGTAGCATATCTGAAATTCCACCGACACAGGTCCCAACACAATTCAGTTTACTCGCCCCTCATCTTCACCTAGTAGATTCTTCCCTCGAATTTCAACTTCCTTACTTCTCTTTGGCAACTTATCTAGAGTGCTCATAGTTTCCTCACACCCGATACACTACAACAATAACAGTGATTTCTTCTAACCTCTGAAACTCCCCACACCTATCTCCCTGACTCCCTTTTGGGGGTCCGAGCATCTGCGCGGCTTCGGTCAACCAGACTCGGGACTGCTCGACAGATAGTCTGGGGAACTACAACAACAACAACTCCGCACACCTCCTCTTTTTCCTCCTCCTCCTCTTCTTCCCTGTCCTTCTTCTCCTTCCACTTACCTCTCCTTAGGCTTCAGTTTGGCTGGTATTCCCTCGTCTCCTTTAATATCATACTTTATTCGTGTTCTAATATCTTCTCCTGTCTGCTTTACACTCCCATCATCACCTCTCACTACCTCATACGTATTCCCAATCTTTTCCTTTCCTTCTTACACTCTTTTTTCTTTCATCTTTCCCTTCCACCCTTCGTCATTCAATAATTCCTTCTAATGTCCTTACAATATCAGTCAATTCCTCTTATTCACACCCTCCGTCCTTCCACCCACCCCCCCCTTTCCCTCTCTTCCTCGCTCCCTCCTTTCCT
>JAWQEG010005330.1:5000-39712 GCA_033782935.1 Petrolisthes cinctipes
CCCTATATTATGTGGTCGTGTGGTGAAGACAAGAGGGACGGGACGACAGGATTACGTTGAGACAAGGGAAGGGAAGGGAAACGGGATGATACGTGTTGTAATCGATGGCCAAGATTGACTGCACTGACTGACTGACTGACTGACTGACTGGAAAGAAAATTATATTGGAGGCGAAACAGTTATATAGTCATGTATCACCTGAAATGAAACTACTCTGTGTATGTCATCCAAATTAAATAGTAGGGAACACGAATGTCTTTGGACTAACACTAGATTATAGGTTGCGTCTTGTTATAAAACCTGCAGGAAATTATCACATCTGTAGTACGTATATGGTTACCTTAATCAAGGAGCTACAGTCTATTAAAGATATACCATCCCCTTAAATCGCCTTCGTTTGTTTGCATTATTCAGCCTGAAGAAGATAAGAAGTGAGAGGGTCGGTACAATTTTTGCCAAGTTAAAGAATAAATTCCATCGTTGATAAGTTTTGAATAATTACTTAATTGTGAAAATGTTCTGAGTAATTTATCTCTAATTGCATTACACACAACGAAAAACACTGAGACGTGGGAAGGGAGAGTCGATACATACGTCCTGGTAATGTATATAAGATAAATGGATTATAAATTCTGCCACTTGTACTCAATAACAATAACAATAATAATAATAATAATAATAATAATAATAATAATGTTAGACTCGTACACATGACAACCAAATCAGAAGCTTGTGAGGCCTTCATTGTATTCATTTTACTGCAAAGGGGATAAATCTGTTGTGGTCGATTCAGACAGCTACCGTACTCATTTTTCCAAACTGTGTCAAAAAGCAAATACCCTTCTTAGTCAATGGGGCATTAGTCTAGATTTTGGCAGAGTTTGGAGGCATCTGTAACCCTCCAATTTCCTCATAACAGATGCCACTTAATTAAGCAGAGAGTAATGAAACTATTGCCATGATCTCCGTTGCTTATGTGTGTGTGTGTGGGGGTGTGTGTTGTTGTTGTTGTTGTTAGTTGAGACGCCTGCAGTGTAGTGAAACTATTTTAATCACTTTGGTTGTTTATGCATGAATCTGTGTGTTAGTACATCTGTGTTAGTGTGTGTGTGTATGTGGGTGGGTGTTTCAGCGCGCGTATGTGTGTGTGTTTCAGCATGTGTGTGTGTGTTTCAGCATGTGTGTGTGTGTTTCAGCGTGTGTGTGTGTTTCAGAGTGTGTGCGAATGTGTGTGTGCGTGAGTGTGTCGGTGTTTGCGTCCGTCAGTGCTTCTTTACATCGTGAGTTTGTTAAAGGGCAAAACCTCTACCATTGGCCATTCACATCCTCCCACCACCACTCATTAACTTATTGAATACCAGATATCCTACAGCTTTAGACATTAATGATGGCAACAGTAAATAAATAAATCGGTTAGAATACTACAATTTTTATTAATAATATTCATTTATCATGTTTATTTTTTGTCCATGCAGTAACATGTGGCTCAGCAAAAGAGGTAACTAAATAGCTGTAGTATTTATCAAGAACTGTTTCTGTTCCTGAAGGTCAATGTACACACGTGATACGTAATTTCTGACCAGAGACGAACGGCAGGCACCACACACACATACCCTGCATTCGAACTCAGCCTCTATAACTATGTGTACTGAGTGGGGAAATGAGCAATACCAGGCGATTCGAAGCTTTCTGCTCCTCACACCATGGTCAGAAATTATGTATCACGAGTGTACAGCGTATACGAGTAAAATTCCTGCTTCAGATGAATGAATATAATCCATTTGAAATAATCTTAAGAACAAACATCTTTACAGATATCATCATCAGCTAGAGTTTCTCATCATCAGTCATTTTCGAGGCTGTTTCAATCGAAGATTTTGAAGAACTGTTGCACGTGATTGTACACACGATTAAGTCACGACTAACTGTAATTGGTACAGTCACGGTCAATAGTCCTGCAACACCTTCCAATGAGATGGCCTCGAAAAATGATCCGGAACCATAGCTGTTGGTCTCTGCAATATTGGTTCATAAGATTCACTCAAATGACTCGCTTTTATCACCAGGTTGCAGGACTTTTGACCATGACTGTACAGACTCTAAGTTCACCACACAGGAGTCAATTCAGCCAATGAAATGCTTAGTACTGATATCGTTTGTGGCAAGACATAAAGAATATAATTATTTCATAGACCATTAATAATAAATAGGTTTGGGTTGTAAACAGTTAGCTCTCGTTTGCAGTTTTACTATTTATCGTCAGGCACCGACCAGAGATGAAGAATATGATAAAACAGTAGACCATAACTAGGTGTTGGTGTATACAGATAACACTTACTGTACTAATCCCTTACTAAGAAATGGATAGTGCCTTAATTAATGAGACTGCACAACAACTTAAAAACAAAAACTTAAAAATAACACTGATTTGTGCATCGCATTCGCTGTCAGTTCATTAATAGGTTTTGGTGTACGAGGATAGTTTTCAATTGTGTTGCAGTCATGGTCACCCCACAGTCATGATGCTACACTTAGGTCAATCCAGATTTAAGCACAGGATGATGAAAGAAGGGAATATATATAGCTTTTGAAGGCATTTGTACTGATAAGGGAGGGAGGTGGAGCAGAATATTCAAGGGCAATTTTATGCACGAGTGATTAGAATTTACCGGAGGGAAGGAGAGAGAAGGAGGAACATGAACTTTTTTAAGACAATTGATATCCAGCTCTAAAATATCAATCGACATCCCATGCTCAGATACTCGCAATGATCACTGTTACACACGACTTGAATACGTGGTTCAGAATGCCTCGTGTGGTGTGCCATAATGTATCGCTGTATAAGGGTGCCGAAAATTTATATATGGCCTGTTGAAGTGCAGTATTGAAGGACATGGGGAACAGGAGCAGTCAAAAGCTTGGAGACATTTGTATTTGTTGATAATTTTATTGAATACTTGCGAATGATAATCTGCTGTTGTATCAAAGTGGTTCAGTGCTGTACAACTCGGTGTGTGTGTGTGTGTGTGTGTGTGTGTGTGTGTGTTGTCGTCGATGTGAGTGCTGCCGTCCGTGTGTAATGTGATGTTTGTACAGCTTCCCATTCTCTTTGTGTAGGGTCGTGGGTATTAGTTGTGTCCTTCCTCCAGGCCAGAGAGAGAGAGAGAGAGAGAGAGAGAGAGAGAGAGAGAGAGAGAGAGGAGCTGGGCAATGATAAGAGAATGAGAGCAGGGCATAGATAAGAGAGAGAGAGAGAGAGAGAGAGAGAGAGAGAGAGAGAGAGAGAGAGAGAGAGAGAGAGAGAGAGAGGTGAGGGACAAGGCATAGAAAAATAGTTATGAAGACAGGTAAAGTATATAATTATGAAGATAGTGAAAGAGAAACAAATATATATAGAAAATTAACTACATAGACAGACAAAATTTAGACACACAAATAAATACACAAACGTAGAGGTGAAATTGATAGGTGGATAGCCAGATACAAAGAGGAAGCGTAGACGTCTTGCCAATATCAGGGTGTTATGTTGTTCGACCGTCTTTTGAGCACTTCTGATACTCTCTCTTCACAGGCTATGTTTCTAGGCTTTTGGGGATCGAGGGTGTGAGCTCCCAAACACGCCCAGGGAGTGAAAGATAGGTACAGTAGGTCTAGTAATTGTTGTGGTATTCCTAGTGAGTTTGTACGGTCTGGTGTCTGAGTTTGTTGGATATGATATACACCGTCCTATAAGATTTGACATACTTCTTTTGAGCTGCTATATTGATGATGTATTAAATTAATCCTTAAAAAAAAGATCTAGTTTTCATGTAATTTTGTGACTTCTTCAGTGAATGAAATGTCAGCCAAGACAAATTAAAAACACAAAAACACGCAAGCGTAATTTAGAAACAATGGAACCTACTTCAACAATGCATTAATGTTGATATGTGGAAGGGAAAGGATGGATTAACGCCAGGTAAGAATTGCACTTTTAGTCTTCGAACCTGAAAATCGATAACACCCTCAACATTAACGAGAACTTAAAGAGAACTATTGAAAACTGCTACATTTTCTCTGACTCACTCCAGTCCAATGTTAGTATCAGTTGGAATCCGTTGCGACTTACAATGGTAAACAACAAAGACAAACTATATGAATTAACCGCTAAGAATTCCTTGAGCCGTTATAATATTCTTGTCTTTGAAGAATACGCGCTCCCTTTCATTATCTTATACCCTTACCCATATCTATCCCACTTAACCCTAAGGAACTGATCACTCCATTGTGGCCTTTGTTGGTACCCTTGCTCTCCTTCCCTTCACCGCTGGGCATCATTAATATGTCGCCAGGAAATGTGTCCCTCTGGGGTGTAATAACGTAAGCAGCGGCAACGTCACTAGGTTGGGTTTTGGTGGTGAAGTGGGGGAAATTGAAGTAGCATTGTCTTGTTATCATCCACCAGGACTTTGGTTAAGTAACAATATTGAGTTGGTATTCACTGGAAAGGATTTAGTTAATTAAGGGCCAATATTACTGACACCAAGCTCACTTGATTCCCTGTCCAGTCACACAGTCCAGAGAGGGAAGTTGGCCAAGGAGAAACTTTGAAGCTCAAGTGGTGTTGTTTTGATGAGGTGCCGCCCATCATTCTCGATGCTCAAAATCTGATATACTTGTCTACGGGGAATATACCACTTATCACACTTTGCTGACCACAATTTTGAGGCCAAATTTGCAAAAAAGCAAGTTAATTTACACTGCAACTAGTTATCTGTCTTTTGCTGTCCAGTTAGAATTGTAATATAATAAACTACACAGGTAATAAGAGATAATTTAAGGCCGCAATCATTAGCCGGAGTGGAGCCAATGAACTAAATGTTTTATGAAATTACTTATTACGTCTTCCTTACTACAGTTCGACATGGATGGAATTCATATAATGCAGTAAAATGTAATAGTAGTAGCAAGAGTAGCAGTAGTAGTAGTAATAGAAATAGTAGTAGTAGAAATAATATTCCAAGTTGTAGTAATAATAATAGTAGCAGTAAAAGCACTAGTCCAGTAGGCTACTATTCGTAGTTTTAGGTTCTTGTTCATTTCATTATCTTAGATTGGTGTCAACTGTCGGGAGTGTCGAGTGCCTGGGTAATGAAGGTAATTATCACTTTGGTAATTATATCCACAGGCTTTGGGTCCGACGTGGTTTAAGTTCAAGCAGTAAGGACTTTAGAAGGGCGTGGTGCAAACTGGTCTGGTCGGGAGAAACTGTAGTAGCATTCTCTTATTATTAACCGTGAAGACCTTAGTTAGCTCCAGAGTCCTGCCACGGCCCCTCCTCCCACGTGCTCTTAGTGGCATTTGCATATTCCAGCAGGAAGGAGGGAGAGAGGGAGGGAGGGAAAGAGGAGAGGAGTGGCGAGATGATTTTATAATTAGTTATATGAGCTTGATTGATAATATTATGTGCTTCCCGACTGCGAGTTTGTGCATAAAAGGGTACGACCACCAACGTTGAACATACGATGATGGGTGAATAAAAAATCTAGTCAACAAGTAGTAAGTATTATATAGTGGAAATATTAAATAAATTTCATCTTTAACGCATTTCTGAGTCTGCCTCAAAATGACCAAGCGTAACCTTGCACTGTAATTGACTGCATTTGCCTGGTTTAAGGGAATAGGTATATGTATAACAGCTAAAGAAGGTTACGTACAGTCGGCGGCTGAAGTCCTGTCGCCTCACCTGTTTCACCGAGACACGCAGTGATCATGGACTCGAGAAATACGCACTTTTTCTACACCTAACAATCCACATGGGGTCGAAGCGAGGAGGACACAGAAAAATGTTAGATGTGAAAATATTTAACAAATTCAAGTAACAATTATTGAAAAAGTAAAAATTTTATTTCTCATGATTGGAAATACTTAAAAATTGCATATTTTACGTCCCCATAAAATATGTAGAGATGTGGGTAATACTTTAAGGGTATTGGCGCCCCTTCGGCCTCAGCCACTCCCTTTCAGTTTTTTAACTGTCCCTCTTTCCTCCTTTCTGTCTCACTTCCCTGTCACCTTCTCCTGGTGCTATAAATTATGACTTCCCAGTTGCGGCGCCTAATATAAATCAATCAATCAATCAATCATATTTTACGCTTTTAATTTCTCCATCGCTTTGACCCCACATCCTCCCCTTAGTCTAGCACCGTAGCTACGCACATCTACCTATATTTACTAACTATTTAAAAAGTCTTCATTAGAAAAATGTTCAGCGGAAAGTTAAATATTTTTCGAACTCGGTTCAGTTGCTCTCCAACACTCCTTGGACCTTGGTCCAGCACAGCACGTCTCGGCAAATAGTCTTTGACAAGTCAGTGATAGGATCGTCCGAAAACTCGAAACATTTATACCCAATACTATCATAAAACAATTGACTGAAGCAACGAATCCACGTGTTCCCAGTTCGAAGCAGTTGGCCGCGTCTTTCCATCAGAGACTGATCAAGGACTATCTGCCGCGACTGTACTTTTATTATTCAGTGAATGTGTCATATTATTTGGTCAGATCTCGCTGATCGTAGTTCATACATTAACGAAAAGGGACTGAGAACTGTATCTTCGATCACTAAATACCTAACAATCTAACTACTATAACAGGATTTGTTTCTTTTTCCACGAGAAGTAAGTTAACCAAAGTCGACTTCAAGTTTGAAGTCAGCAGCTGGGAGCAACGACCCGTGGCTCTTTTTTTTTTTTTTTTTTTAACTGTAGCACGATAACTGGATTTTGTGCCTGTAATGAAACTTTTCTTTCACTTTTAGGGTAAGTTTTTCTTAATCCATTTTTATGTTTACTCTGGGTTAGGTTTCAGAACTCTGTGTGTTGAGTATTTTTATAATTATGTTTAATACCATCTCTTTCATATGTTTCTTGTCAGCTACTGTATTTTTTCACGAATTATGCTATATTATCTGGTATTTTTAATCTAAATTTTCTACAGATGAAGCTCTGAGTTTTTCTGTGCCGTGGGTGGACAGGGATCGTAGCCTTAATCCTCTGTAGTTACAAAAGGGAGCCTGGAGAAGTATATGGAACAGACGGCTTTAAACAGATGGCACTGACAGGTAGAGATAGGGAGAGAGGGAGGAGGGGGAGGAAAGACAGTGATAGGCGGACGGACAAAGAGACAGACAGACAGATAGAGGGGGCTAAACACACACACACACACACACACACACACACACAAAGACAGACAACCCAGCCAGCCTGAGAGAATACACTAGCGAGGTTATGGGAGAGAATGAAGCTCAAGCCAACTTATTCAACAGGTCCCTCTCTCTTCCCGGCCACTTAGGGTATAGGCTCCCTCGCCTCCACGTCTGAATTATTGACATCCCTGGAGTCGTCTGGGGATGGGCTATAAGAGGAAGAGGGTCGTGGTCTTGGCAATGGTGAGGGCAGAGATCGAGATGGATTGGGCTGCAGGAGTGGTGGTGATAATGGGTCTTAAGGGGAGAGTACAGTGTTGGCAAATCTAAAGCAACTGATTCCTCCAAACTATTCCAAGCAACAGAACACCATTATTTTTGTCATTTGGTCCTGTTTCCTGGTATAATTTGGAGGAATCAAGGCACTCTAATGTACCCAAAGTATACGCTCCCCTTAAAGTTGATGAAGTGCTTAAGAGTTGGTATATTATGGGTTTTTGAGATCGATGTAGCCGTAAAGAGGTGATATAATGCGTATCAGCAAGTAAACTGATGGATTGTTAGGGAAATAAATAAATGGGTGACTTAAATAATGGGTAGTTGTTGTTGAAGTTCCTCAAGCTGTCCAATTCATTAGTATGTTAGATGAAACAAAACCTGGGGTACTAATTATGGCTCGTGACTGTACCCATCATATTACAACCAACAACTCCAAGATACAAACCTGGTCAACCTATGAATGTTTGCTATCCTAAATACATGAAAAATATTACTGCCTACGATTCCACCACCAGGGCTATCCCGTCAATACGTACTCATAAAACACTCGCCCAGATTCATATTTGACACACATTTTCAGTCCACACTCTTGCAACAAATAGAATGCAGCTGCCTCGCTCTGACAAAAGGCCTCGGTCATCCAGCCTTCGTACAAACAGCAAACTCCACATGATATCATCCTATAGGTTTCAACTCACTATTTATCAACAAGCCAGCCCTGAAGTGTGTGTGTGTGTGTGTGTGTGTGTGTGTGTGTGTGTGTGTGTGTGTGTGTGTGTGTGTGTGTGTGTGTGTGCTTATATTTTGTTGATGATCTGAATTTCGAAAGAGGGTAAACCTACGTGTACAGTCTGAACTTAAGGGACAACATAACACAAACATTCAGATTGTATCCATACCCACACGCTTAGACTACACCCTCCCCTCCCATCCACATCAACACTCACATTTCTCTTCCCCACACTCACATCTGCACTCATGTTCCCCCCCCCCACACTCACATCTGCACTCATGTTCCCCCCCCACACTCACATCTGCACTCATGTTCCCCCCCCCCCCACACTCACATCTGAACTCATGTTTCTCCCCACACTCACATCTGCACTCATATTTCTTCCCGACTTAATTTTTTTTTCACACTCACATTGTTCCACACACTGAAATCTACACTTATATCTTTCGTGCTTGCTCATATGAACATTTATTTACATTAACAGGATATTTATTACTCAGTCATGCACATATACACAAAAATATAGCCCACTTCCAAGCCTACACACATATCCACAACACCCACGATCTCAAATACTCTCATCTGCCACCCACAATCACATCTACACCCCTATCACCTACACCCACGACTATTTTCATAACCTCAAGTAAACATAAACTGTAGCTGCACAATCCTAATCCATCCACATCTACTCCTCCAATCCCCAACACCCAGGATGCTTCAGAACAGGAGTGACGTAAGAGGCATGTCGTGTGTGTGGTTGGTTGGTTGGTTGGTACCCCTCCCTCTCCTGAAGGGTTCAATTGTTGGGGACGGCGGGACCACACAATGCCTGCAGGATGGCAACAATAGAGCTCTTCTAAGGTAGCCAAGGGTGTCGTCAGCCTTGCCCTTAGGTGTATAAGCCTTCAGGGGAGATGGTGGTGAGGGCCACTGAGGAGGGTATACTGTCCTGCACTTTACTTCTCCCTCCCCTAAGTCTCCCCCCGTGAGGAAAATTCATTGAGTTTTTAAGGGAAGCTTTGCTGGTCCTGAGAAATCTTTAGTTCTGTTGGTGGTGGTGGTGGTGGTGGTGATGATGGTAGAGGAGGAGGAGGATACTGATGAATCTTTTATCCATTTATCCTCTTGTCAGGTGATAGTGGTCGAGATGGCAGGGCACTGAGGAATCTTTAGTACTTCACCCTTTGTTTGTGATGGTGGTGGATACTGAGGAATATTTAGTTTGGGTGGTGTTGGCGGTGAAGGGTACTGAAGTATCTTTTGTCCCCCCATCCCCTTGTGGTCGCGATGACGGGCAGTGAAGAATCTTTAGTTTTATTTGTGGTGGTGGTGGTGGTGGATACTAATGAATCTTTTATCTACTCATCCTCTTGTTTGGTGATAGTGGTAGTCATGAAGGGCACTGAGAAATTTTTAATCACTCTATCTCATGCTCGTGGTATTAATAGTGAGTGTCTTAAGATTAATTTTACCTTACATGCTCCTCTTTTGTCTCTGTTGGTGTAACGAACTGGTGAGAATTTTTGCTCCCGTTTAAAGTATGGTGTTATGGTAGGTATATATAGTTTCTATCTTAGGCAGTGTGAGGAGTAGAGGCAAAAACCTGCCTAGTGTCCCCACCTGTGAAATAAAAAGAGTGAAAGAAAAGTTCATAATTATATCCGGTTTCGTTTGAGATGGCGGGACACATTGGTGTTGGGAAGATACTGAGGAAAGATTAACCCCATCTCACCCTTTTCGGATGATGAAGAGAACTGAATAAAAATTACGGTGGAACTAGTATGAGTTCCTGCACCTTCCTATCAAAGTGGAATTGAGAACAGACTGAGATAGACGATTTTTCTTCAACTGAGGAACGCTGTACTGTAAATGGCATTAAGACTAATAATACAGACTCCTGCTTTCCACATAAAGGAAGATAGAGCATTACACTTTCCCTGGCGACACTCCTGGATGATGCAGTGCCGTATAATTTCAGGCAAACCATTTTTAACTATACTATTCAAAATGTATTCGTCATCCAACTTTCTTATCTACTCTTCATTTTCTTGCCTTCCCTCATTGCTATCGCATCCTTCCTCTTCTTCCTTCCGCTCTCGCCTCCTTCCTCCTCCACTCCGTTTGCTGCCTGGCTCTTCTCATCTTTTCTCTTCCATCTTTTCTTAATTTTTTCCCTCTCTTTGTTCTTGATTTTTTTTTTATATATATATTTCTTCGTTTTCTCTCCCTCACGTTTCATCATCATCTCTCTCCTATTTATTCTCTTTCTTCTATTCTACCTCCTCGTCCTCCTTTCTCCCCTTCTTCCATTCTTCCCTCTCCTACCATCTATTTTTCTTCCCCCTCCACTTCGTCTCCAACTATTCCCGTCACATCCTCTTCCTCATTTTCCCCCTTCTTGCACCTCTTCCTCATTTTTTTTTCCTTGTCATGTTCCCCTTCTTCCTCTTTCCCCTCCTTCCCTCTTCCTTCCACTCTCTTACCTTCTTTTCCCTCTCTCTCCTCTCTGTCATAATTATCTTTAATTTTTCCCACTCGTACAACCCATTCTCCTCCCCCATTTCCCTTTTTTCCTTTCCCCTCATCCTCTCATCCCCCTTCCCCCTTTCCCCCCATCCTCCTCCCCCTTTTCCCTTTCTCCTTTCCCCCCATCCTCTCCTCCCCCTTCTCCCTTTTTTCTTCCCCCATTCTCTCCTCCCCCTTCTCCCTTTCTCCTTTCCCCCCATCCTCCTCCCCCTTCTCCCTTTCTCCTTTCCCCCCCATCCTCCCCCTCCATCTTCTCTCCTCCTTCCCCCCATCCTCCCCCCTCCACCTTCTCTCCTCCTTCCCCGCCCACCCCACCACCGAAGTCATTGTTTTCCCGCCCACATTATGAACACAATGGAGTGAGGGCGGGCTTAGAGGGCGGCAGTCTTGGCTGGCTGGGTTTTCATTTGGTTCCAGGTGTGTGTGTGTGTGTGTGTGAGAGAGAGAGAGAGAGAGAGAGAGAGAGAGAGAGAGAGAGAGGAGAGAGAGAGAGAGAGAGAGAGAGAGAGAGAGGTTGACAATTACAGAGAGGGGGAAAAGGCACAGATGAGGACAGAGAAGTATACAAAGCTTAGCAAATATAGATAGAGTGAAGAAGAGAGATATACTGATAAAGAGGGAGAGGAAACGGAAAGATTATTCGGAAACAATGACTGAGGGACAGACGGAGAAACAAAGAGGGAGAGAGATAGTGTGAGGGAAGGAAAACAAAAAAGAGAGAGAGAGAGAGAGAGAGAGAGAGAGAGAGAGAGAGAGAGAGAGAGAGAGAGAGAGAGAGATTCTTTAATGTCGCTGAATATCAAGGTATGTATACCATTATACTTAAGTGCTTGGTTTAATCATTCTCTCTCTCTCTCTCTCTCTCTCTCTCTCTCTCTCTCTCTCTCTCCATATCTTTAACCTGACTACCGAAATTTCAGGATTTTCCAAGAAAGAAGTCTATTCTCTCTCCGTTTGGTTTAATCTGATCTGTGTAATCTAAGTTTGAGGAAACCCTTAAATACGAGAGAGAGAGAGAGAGAGAGAGAGAGAGAGAGAGAGAGAGAGAGAGAGAGAGAGAGAGAGAGAATGAATACATGAATGTGCAGAGGCCGTGACACACACACACACACACACACACACACACACACACACACAGAGGTCCAGAATGAGGAGCGCGGATAGAATGATTAATGAGATGGTTGGGTAAAATAACGTAAGAGGGATTATAGGATAGTTTGGGTTAGACGAGAGAGAATATGATGGAGGGAATAGGTACGACGAGAAAGAATGAATGGGACAGATGATACGAGGAGAATAGATTAGAAAAAAAATATTAATAGCGAGTATGATGAATGAAACGAAGGAAAACCGATTCATATAAACAGATGAGAAATTATTGCAAAAAATGGAATGTGAAGAATATGATGGAGAGATAGAATAAATAAGGAGAGTGTGTAAAGAATGGAATGGATAGAATGAGATAGAGAGATATGGTAGAATGAATAAGGAGAGTGTGTAAAGAATGGAATGTGAAGAATATGATGAAGAGATAAAATAAATAAGGAGAGTGTGTAAAGAATGGAATGGATAGAATATGATGGAGAGATATGGTAGAATAAATAAGGAGAGTGTGTAAAGAATGGAATGTGAAGAATATGATGAAGAGATAGAATAAATAAGGAGAGTGTGTAAAGAATGGAATGGGTAGAATATGATGAAGAGATAGAATGAATAAGGAGAGTGTGTAAAGAATGGAATGTGAAGAATATGATGAAGAGATAAAATAAATAAGGAGAGTGTGTAAAGAAAGGAATGGATAGAATATGATGGAGAGATAAAATAAATAAGGAGAGTGTTTAAAGAATGGAATGGATAGAATATGATGAAGAGATAAAATAAATAAGGAGAGTGTGTAAAGAATGGAATGTGAAGAATATGATGAAGAGATAGAATAAATAAGGAGAGTGTGTAAAGAATGGAATGGGTAGAATGAGATTGAGAGAAAAATTGTATTGAGTGTATGAAATAAAGAATGGAACTGGCATGAGTGAGAAGAGATGGATGGAGGTACGAGCCAGAACACACAGACTTCGACACACAACACATACGGTATAAGACACGATATTGGAAAATTTGACTGGACAAGGGTGGGTGGGGGGTGGGTGAGGTATTTGTATGAGGATGGGAAGAACATGCAGGATGGATAGGCAAGTGAGAAATGGGAAGTAGAAAGGGGGGCTGTGTAGAGAAAATAATATAGATGATAAAATGAGGAGAAAGAAGAGAAGATAGAATCGACTAGTGTGTGTATGTGTGTATTTGTTTGTTCTGTGTGTGTGTGTGTGTGTGTGTGTGTGTGTGTGTGTGTGTGTGCGTACCCTGAAGACAATAAGGGTAAAGGAATAAGTAAGGGGATAAAGAGGAGAAAATGATGAATAGACAAGTAAGAAACGTGATAATTATACCAAAAGCATATACGTTAATGAGAATGGTTGATGATACGTGTGTAATAAGGAGTAAAAGAATAAATAAGAAGAGTAGGACGAACAAACGAAAGGAAAGGTGGGATGAATGTGCAACGGTACTGATAGGAGGGAGGAGGAGGTATGAGAAGGGGGGGGGGTGTTGAGGGAGGGGAGGGACAAGGGAGGAGAGGGGAAGCCAGGAGAAGGACGGAGGAGGATAGTAAGGTAAAGAGAGGTGATGGATAGGATGCAGTGTGTTGAGTAAATAAATATATGCATTTTGTTTTCATAAAGGGAATCAGTTTAACATTATTTGCAGAAATAGTTCACGCTAAATCGCACTGGCATCTCTTTTGTTCTTCAATAACTTAAGGGGAGATTTTCATTTTGGTAAATTGGAAGGTCTCTGATTCCTCCGAACTTTGCCAGGAATCAGACACCTTCAATAATACTAATAGGGGATCAGTCTTGTGGCATAGTTTGGAGGAATGGGAGACATTCAAATTCACCAACAAGAGAATCTTCCCTTCAGGAGAGAGACCTCTTTTGTTGGTAAATTGGAGGCCTACTGACTCCTCGAAATTAAACCAAGAAACAGACGGTAAATGAGACGAAGCATGAGTTGGGATAATCTTTCGAGGAAACCAGCCTTCCTCCAAACACCACCCACACCACCACCTCTGACGTCAAGTACAATATTACCAGAACCGATATTACACGAGTTAAAAGGTGTCTTGCCTGGGGGGGTGGGGGGTCTTTACTTTTATGAGTGAAAGTAGGTTCCAAGAGTGTATTACCCCCATAATATTTACTTTGAAGGGTTATACAACGAGAGCCTGGTTACTCCATCTGAGGCTGTGAGTGATGTTTTGGGTTAACGTGAATAAATCCAGACTGAGCGACTAGGAATACGAACGAAACTGCCCCCACGCCTGGCCTGTGTATATCCCGCTCTACCATACCTACCTACCTGGCACCACCCCGACACATTCCCCAACAGTGAACGGTCTGAAGCTCAGTGTTTTCCAGGTTAAATCTCCTTCAGTTAAAATTAAATTAGGTTTTGCTCGGTTAGATTTGTTTAGGCTCATTTAGATTATATTAAGCTCCGTTAGAGTAAATTAGAATTGGGTTGGTCGGTTTAGGTTGGTTAGCTTAGATTAGAATAAGTTAGGCACGGTTAGATTAGGTTATGATTGATTTAGTTAGGTCAGGTTAGTTAAGGTTGGATAAGGTTAGAAGGGCTTTGGTCAGTTTAGGTAATGTTAAAGTCAGTTTGGTTAGACTAAGTTAGGAAGTTAAGTTTTATTACGTTTGGTTAGGTAAGATCAAGGTCAAGAGGTTATTATAGGTTAGGTAAGTTTAGTTGAGTTAGGTCAGGTTAAGTATATGGTTCGAAACTGAAGAACCGCTTCGTACAACCCGTTATCAAGCAAGGCCCCTGTGATTACCCTTACAATCACACACGTTACCTTGACTTGCCTTAGACTGACTGGACGACACTGGATCTTTTCTACAACTCATAATATCATCCAGAGAAAGAAAACATCTAAACAACAAAGATGATTATGTGAGTCACCTATGCACGGGCTAGAGGAATGAAACAAGCATAAACATCCTATTGAAAGAACTGGTATATCGCTGACCGGAAACCGACCACACATGGGATAATTTATTATACACCGCCCGGCAACAGTTCCTAAATTGCACCTTGTTAGAGTTGCACAGCATGAAGGGGGGCGCCGCGCCTGAGGGGGAACGAGCAAGGGGCGGTCAATTAACTAATGGTGTTCGTGTTTTAAACGATTAGAGTAATAATTTGGTGGGTGGTGCAGTAAAGGTGGAGGGAGGAAGGGAGGGAGGGAGAGGTAGGGTTAGGTTGGGATTTGATGAAGGTATCAGTAGAGATGGTGGTGGGGGTCGAAGGAGATCTGATGAGGGAAGCAGGAATAGGCTACGTATGAAGGGATAGGAGGCGATCCAAGGGGAAACCTAAACACACACACACACACACACACACACACACACAACGATGAGCCGTGTGAAAGAGTGGACGGGAATATATACCAGCAACGGATGTATGGGTAGGGAAGGGAGAGGGAGGGATGGAGGGAGAGAGGAGTTGGTTATTAGTTATCATCATTTTCGATTTTACGTTTGCAGCTCCAATTACGTGGCTCAACGTTCGATAAGTCTCTGCCTCTCCGCCTCCCCCCTCCCTCCCCCCCACTGTGAGTTGTTGTTTTTGTTGATGTTCTCCCGGGGCAGAATGGCCTCTGCCCCACAGACCCCGGTACGGTCTGGTCGCAGTGAAACAAAAAAAAAGATAGAATAAAGGAGGGGCTGACCCTATATGCCTGGGCTACCGAAGCACATCCCAGGGAAATGGGACCAGAGCTTACTGGACCAGGGAGTCTGGGGGTTTCCGACCGCCAGGGAGATTGGGGTGAATGTCTTTGATCCCACAGTCAGTGCTGTGGGCCCAAGTCCACGTTACCACAAGATCTACAAGTGGGGCCGCACCTTCTATGAGACCAGTGTTGATGGGACCATAAATGGGGAGGGAATTTATACTGTTGCATGCAAAGGGATAATGCACCCCCGTGTGCTGGCGGTCCACACAGCCGTAAAAAAAAAAAAAAAAAGAGCTTCCGGTTGCAATATACCTCACGTGGATTTTTAATCCCGTCAATCCACTGGAAAGTGACCAGATCATACAACAATCTTTATTCTAGCCCTGTGGGAAATGACAGGTATTCACAGAGAATAAAGTCAGACACCCTGGGCAGAGTGGCTGTGAGTGGAAGAATTCATTGAACTTCTCATCTTTTTTTGTGTGTGTGTGTGTGTGTGTGTGTGTGTGTGTGTGTGTAAGATTTTAACTCGTCATTTCAGTTGAAGCTAGAAGTTTTCCATCCGGATGGTATTCCTGTCGCCAGCTTAATTACTTGAGTCGAATTATTGAGTCGCAGGAGATACATTAGATTTACATGAAAATAGAGCCTATAGTGTCAATGGGGAAATATATGACATGATAGAATAAAGAGAGAAGAGAAGAGTTGGGTATGCCAGAGAGGAAAGGATAAGGATCGAAAGAGATAAAAAAAGAGGGAAGGATGAGAAAGAAAAGGAACAACAGAGGGGGAAGGAAGGATAATGACAGACAGGGCGGGAGGGTAGGAGGGTTGGGGATGTTTATGAGGATGAGGGAGGAAAGAGGAGTGAGAGAGCGAACAAGGTACAATGTAGGGGAGGAGGGGTAGATAGGAAAGTCAGTTTATATGACGGGGAGAGTGATGGGGATGCAAAACAGTGCGGAAGAGTAGAAGAAGACCACAGTTTGATATCAACCAAGGGACGAGTGAGTGATAGGAAGAAAAAATATATGGAAGTGAGGGATAGAGATTATGATAGAGGGATGGGCGGACGGAACTGAAAATATAAAATATAAATTGAGGGGGTTGTTATCCGTTTGTCAATACTTTGTGGCTGGTCATTCATTCCTTTAACTCATGCTGCACAACAGATCCATAGTGTTCGCATAGTGAGATGGAGTGTTTCTTGGATTATTTTGGAGCAATCAGTAGCTCTTCAATTTGAACACTGATGTCGGCCGCTTATGAAATAGTGTCACATCTTTAGTCAAACCCGAGGGACTTAAATATTGACAAAAATGGTCATTCTATAAGGTCGAGATTATACTTTATTTTATTTTCCTGGGAAACGTAATGCTAAAACATGAAAACTGACCAGGGATGCCACAAAACATATCGCGTCGTAGTAAAAAAAAAAAAAAAAAAAACTATATCGTGATCTGGGAGAGTACAATAACACAATAATAGTCTTGTTGAAAAGGATACGAAAAAGACCATTAGCCTCGGCCATTCGAAGCAGTACAAGGTTACTTCATCTTTTATGTAACAATGACAATTTCAAAGTCTAAAGTAAGAATTCATTTGTAAGTTTTCTCCATTGCGTCAGTACTGTATTTTGAAGCCAATGTCTTCTTATCTCGCATCTGAGACTAAAATTGTCAGGAACCAAAGAGAAACAAGAGAGGGATTAGGGGAGAAAATTATAAGGGAGGGATGGATCACGAGGGATGGAGGGAGGGAAGGAGGTAATGAAATATGATGGAAGGGAGGAGACAAGGTAGAAGGAAGGGAGGAAATAATAGAGAAGAAGAGAAGAAATTATCAAGGGGAAGAATAGGGAGAAGATGAAAGTATATATATATATATATATATATATATATATATATATATATATATACTTTATATATATAAGCGTTAATGCATAATTTGTCATGAGTTGCATCACATATAATGAAATTAACTAAGATATTTAATGAGAGAACCTGTACATTTTCCCCAGGAAAAGAATGGAGAACATAATATTTTGTTAAAAAAGAAAATTAAGGAATACCTCATATTGATCCCTCTTGGCACTATCTTCATGTCTTTATATGGTTTGTACAGTTATCAAACTTGCATTTATTATTAGTGTATGGATGCATATGGAAATAACCACTTTAAGAATTAATACTGTAAAATACTCAGTACGCCGGTGGTGTGTGATTGTGATGGCACGTTGTGGTGTCCTGTGATGATTTGATGCACTCTCTGTACTGAACAATAACAAAGAAGAGGGAAAGAAATCTGATATATATAAAAGAAGGATTTAAAGTAAAGGAGGACTATTGAGGGAGATGGAGAGAAATGGATTGAGTGATTGATTCATTGATTTATTGATATTAGGCGCCGCAACAGCGAGGTCATATAGCGCCAGAGAAAGGTGATAGAGAGGTGTGACAGCAAGCAGGAAGGAAATAAAATGAAAAGAGGGCCAGGTGGAGAAAAAGAGGAGGGATGAAATTAATGGACGAATATGAAGACAAGACGTAAGAGGGTGAGAGAGAAAGAAGGAGAAAAATGTAAATAAAGGAAATGTCAGCTTCAAGAATCGATAAATAAAGAAATAAATGGATTACTAAAGGTGAAAACGAATTTAAAGTGGTAGAGAAAGAGGGATGAGAAGAGGAGGAGGATAAAGGGGAGATTGAAGTGACTAGGAAGTGGATGGTATGAAAAGTATGTAGGAGAGAGAGAGAGAGAGAGAGAGAGAGAGAGAGAGAGAGAGAGAGAGAGGAAAAATAGACAGTTAAAGAGAGAGTCAGAGAAAAACATAACAGAGAGGGGAGGAATTTAATCAACACAGAGAGAGAGAGAGAGAGAGAGAGAGAGAGAGAGAGAGAGAGAGAGAGAGAGAGAGAGAGAGAGAGGTAAAGATAGACAACTATATATAAATAGATGAACAGATTATAATATATAGGCTTAGAAACTGAGAAGTAGATGAATAGATAGACAAATAGATCAAGATAGAGAGAGACAGACAGAGAGATCATAATCGAGAAAGTGAGATAACACAGCAGTGAGAAAGAACACATGGGGACGTGACCTCGAAGGAAGGAAGGAAGAAAGAATTACAGGGCATTACAGTGACAGATGACCCATGACTGTAGGGCCGAGGGGGGAAGACGAGGAGAATATAATCGAAAGGTTATGACGGACAGAGTATAACATGATTTGGATATGAAGGAACGATAGAAAGGATAATATCAAGGGAATATAAAGGACAGAGTATAACGTGATTTGGATATGAAGGAAGGAAGGATAGAAAATATAATAATATCAAGGGAATATAAAGGACAGAATATAACGTGATATGGATAAGGAGAAATAATAGAGGAAATAATATTGACAGGGTAGAACGGAAACATTATACATACTGTGATTTGGAGAGAATATCGAGGGAGCAGACTGGAGAAGTTATAAGGTGATTTGGGAGCGTAGGAGAGAAGAGGGAATTATATCAATGAGGTATAACGCGAGAAGGTCAGAGGGAAGGTCTTGATATATTATAGAGAAGGAAATGGTGGATATTTCGAGAAAATATTCCAGATAGAATATTATATAACAAGACTGTGATGTTGAAGGGAAGAGAGGACTATTTTATCAAGCTGAAATAGAACGAACAGAGTAAAGTGTAACAAAGAACGAAAGGAGGGAAGAGGAGGTATATAATATGAATAGATAAAACAAAGGTAGTACGTGTTAACAAAGAGAGAGTATAACTTAATCAGGATGAGGAAGGGAGAAAGGGAAAGAGAATATTTAAGAAAGTGTATTAGAATAAGTTAGTATATGTGTGACGTGGTAAGGAGAGAATGAAAATATATGAGGAAATATAAACTAGAGGACATACATACACCAGAGAATGTACAAAGAGTGTATGACAGAGTATATTAAAGCTTTTTGGGCCCAGGACAGTATTGTATGTAAGATGAGCATAGTAAAAAGGATTGGATTGTATAAGAGAGAGAGAGAGAGAGAGAGAGAGAGCGTTCTGAATGAGACCACAAGAAAGGACATTCGTATATGATGAGAGACAGACAGTGTAGCGGATAGACAGAGAGATAGTCAACAAACATACATAGAGTCAGACATAGAGACATACCCCTAACCACAAAGAGAGTAGTGCACACAATACCTCTCCCTCCTCTCCCTCCTCCTCCCCCTCCCCCTCCCAGCTTTGACACAACGGGGATAAGTTACATACACACACATACAATGAAACACACAGACAAACACACACACGGCGAGACACAGAAAGAGTGACAGAAAGAGTTGGGAAGTACCATATACACAAACCCTCTCCCTCCTCCTCCTTCTCCCTTCCAAACCCTACACAACGAGGTAAGGTCACGCAGCACAGCATCTGATTGCCACACACGGTATTGTTGTGAGTCGGGATTGTCGTCACGGCAAGAGGGGATGGCTGGCTGACTGGTTGGCTGACTGGCTGGCTGGCTGGCTGACTGATTGACTGACTGACTGACTGGCTGGCTGGCTGGCTGGCTGACGTACTGGCTGGCTGGCTGGCTGGCTGGTTGGCTGACTGGCTGGCTGGTTGTGTGTCTGTTGTTGTGTGTCTGTGATGTTGAATGTTTTTTTTTTTGTGGTTTGTCGTTTGTGTTAGTGCTTAGGTTAGATGTGTTTAGGTTTGTGTATACCATTTGAATTTGTTATTTGTTTGTTTGTTATATAGTTGTGTTTATTCGTTTGTGTTTGTCGTTTGTGTGTCCTTGTTGTTTGTAATGGTGTTTCGCTTGTTTTTCCTCTTCGTTGTATTTGCTTTTGTCTTCTGTGTTTAAAGTGTTTGCATTGTTTGCTTATATGTTTTGTTGTTACTCGTTTGATTCTGCTGTTGGTTGGTGTGTTGCTTTCCTATTCCAAATTTCGAACATGGTGTACATTTGCTGGGATGGTGCCTGCATTGTTCGTATTGTAGAGTCAACCGGCAAATGTACAGTCTACCACACACACAACACATACCAACCAAAGGAAACAAATGTGTTCATTGGCTACTGCATAAGAATTTCCCTACACCTCCAATGAACATAATTATCTCCTCTGGTTTGTATGCACTATATGAGTGCTGTAGACTATACCATATATATATATATATATATATAATTCTCAGGCGGTTGATTGAAGTAATGAATCCACGTATTCACAAATCGTAACAGCTGGCCGCGCCTACCCATCACAGACTAGTCAAGGATTATCAGCCGCGAGTGTAGCCTACTGTATCGTCACCTAAAAAGTATATAGACTACTTTTCTCTTGGCCTTGCTAAGGAAGAGGTTCAGAAATAAAGGGTGAAATTAAAATCTGTCTTCCCAGTTTTCAAACATAATATTAAACACACATAATAATTAGGTAAATAAACATTAATTTCACAGTTCATTTATGACATAGCATTGTCTATATTATGTCATAAATGAACAGTATCATAAAGGCATAATAATTATTTTCCTCCGTCCTCTGATCAAACTGTGACTTTCTCCTTTTTTACAACGACACACAGGTGGGGAAATGTGAACGTAGCAACTCTATAATGAAAATGAAGGTTGGAGGACGGAGGAAATCGGCGGTGGTGTGATAATTGGACACTTAGCAGGCAGGCGGCGCTGGTGAGGCGGCTGGCAGGGAAAACTTCATTACCAGAGGAGTTAATTATTACGAGAACCAGGTTAACGATGAGGGTGAAGTTGACGATGAGGGTGAAGTTGACGATGAGGGTGAAGTTGACGATGAAGTTGACGATGAGTGTGAAGTTGACGATGAGTGTGAAGTTGACGATGAGTGTGAAGTTGAGGGTGAAGTTGACGATGAGGGTGAAGTTGAAGGGGAGGGTGAAGTTGATGATGAGGGTGAAGTTGACGATGAGGGTGAAGTTGAAGGGGAGGGTGAAGCTGAAGGGTAGGGTGAAGCTGAAGGGAAGGGTGAAGTTGAAGGGGAGGGTGAAGTTGAAGGGTAGGGTGAAGCTGAAGGGAAGGGTGAAGTTGACGAGGAGGGTGAAGTTGAAGGGGAGTGTGAAGCTGATAAATAGGATGAGGTTGATAAGATGAGACTGAGAACAAAGACGAAAATTAGAACTAGGTTAATGACGGACGAAAAATATATACTGTTGCAGGAGGAAAAGAATAATGACATGACTGAGTTTGGTGAGGTTAAGAAAATGGACCAATTGTACAGTTATATGTGGACTTAATTGAGGAGGAGGGAGGATACGTTATAGAATGGTACTTGGTTTGGAGTGGACTATGAAAAGAAAAGCCTATAGTATACGTAGGATCAAAGTTGAGGACTCATTGTAGCGGTATCGATTATAGAGGTCTTAATATAGAGGTACAGATTATTTCATGGAAACAAGATTGGAGAATGGGAAGTGAGGTATTGATGATGATGAGGTTAATTAAGTTGGTGGTGGGTTGGCCTCCCATAGGTTTGCTTACGTATTGCCGCGCTGCAGAACTTATCAGTACAGTAGATCGTTTGTCCCTTGGTCTGTGTCGTTGTGGAATGGCCTTGGTGAATCGGTCTGTGATGGTGTAGGACTGATTGGCTTCAAGAGTAGGGCTATATGTTTCTATTGAGCTAACTACTCTTTTTTTTCTATGCTGCATGTCTTCTTTTCTTTAGGTTGGATTCATGGGGCTGGGGTCCTCGGATTGATAGAATGTTTGCATTCTCTCCCAGCTTTGTGTCTCTGGTCTATAATAATAATAACTATAAAGTAGATTATCTCGAGCTGTTGAAATCGAGGTTAGTCTTTGGGTATAGCATACCACTTTGAGTACAGTTTTTTGTCAAAGATGAGGGATAATAGACTCTTTCTTAGGAACGAAGTTCAGTACAAGTTAGCCTGTTTAATGAGTTTGTCAGATACTAATGGGTAGTTTCTCTTTTATTATATCTGTGCCCAGGAATGGTGACAGAAAAATAAATCAATAAAATCTTGCAACTGATTGAATTCCTGTCATCACTACTTTTAATTTTCCTGGGAGTATCACTCAGAATACGAGTATTTGAATAGATTATACGAATTACTGAGATGAACGGACACCATATATTATTTCCTACATTCAGAATTAAGCAAAGATAATACATCATTGGACTAACTCATTGAATCCTAATATACCACGTCACCCTGGGCGGGTTAGGAATGGGTGTTTTGTACGTACAGTTGTGGGCACATGAAACAAACACCTGACTGAAACGGGCCACTCATCCAGCATACAGGGGAGGACACGCCACTGAACACAACGTCTCACACTACTACCATATATGCTCGTTGAAGGACCTCCCATTTCAGGTTTGACAGTTCCATATGTCCACAACTGTACATTACCGGTAATGCTTGTTTCAGTGAACCTTTGTCCCTCAAAACACAAGTATTCACTCCCACTTACTCTCTAGCGTCATCGACCAAGCTTCACTATGTTCATGTGATTTTGAGAAACAGTGCGTTGTCTAACTTGAGTTGATTATATTAGCCTAAGCAAAGTGACCCCAAAAATAAAATTAACATTTATAAATTTATTATTTACATTTATTTATTAAAATTTGAGTGCTACTGATTCATTCAGATGCCCTGCCCATACTCCTGTACTAAAGCACTATTGTTTTCTGGCATAGTTTGAGTGGCTTAGTGTTCCTCTACTTGTCACAAAACACACAATATCTTCAATCATAGAATATATACTGATTCCTGGTTAACATTAAAACAAACAAGAACTAAGATGTCTGTTAATATGTAGTAGATGCTTGATATTACGCCAGACTATTTAATGTGCCCCAGGAAAACCTTCATTGTGTGAAAAAAAAAAAATAATAATAATAATAATAATAATCCTTTCACTTCGAGATAACAAAATTACTATATGGTTTAGGAATCACCATAGTATGAGGGACATCGGAAACATAATAAACTCAAACTCACCGAACCATATGAGACTTGGGAATAATGCATCTCATCCCGTCGCCATGGAAACTCAATGACGCTAATCTGAAACTGAGAGGTGCTGCCCAGAAGAAAAATATATTATACCTTAATTGGCTTGGAACTAGTGGATAAAAAATCAAGCGAAAATTTTAATGTGACCAGGAACTGATAAAAAATGTCAGAGCATAAAATAATTGGGCGGGAAAATGGATCTTGTCTTGGAAAAATGGCGGGAACTCATCGCTTTCTGCTGTTTTTGTACAGTCGGCGGCACAAGTCGCGTCGCCACATCCACAAAGTCATGAAGTACAGTACACAAATGTAAAGCTTCACTGGCTCGTAAACTGAAGAACCAGAGAAGCTTATTAATTAAATCGCCTCCTGGGTACAGAATTTCTATAGGGTGAATAATTATGTTTGTTCCATGATTAGCTTTTTATGTTATCCTTCAAGAAGAGGTGAATGATTTGATAAGAAGTTTGCCGCCGACTGTACCGTACAACACATGAATGGAAACCAGCACACTAAATAAAAAGAGCATACTATTATTTTTCCTGCATACTGGTGAACACAGAAGGATACAAGAAAAATATTATAGAGCTACTTGTACTTTTTTCTGGTTGCTGTAGTATATAATGTAATGCAAGCTGGAAGGAGAATGTGAGATACCGTATGACTTAAACTTATCTCGTTATCATCTTGGCAGTGTTTTGAAAGCTGACTGATCTACACATGTACTGTCGGCCGCAGGAATTCGTACACAGAGCATTGGTTAAAAGGAGTCTGTATTCTGCACACACTGTAGGCATTGTTCTGCTGACTGATTCAAGTATTAGCCAAGTAACATAACAGGACAAGTTTTGTGTTAGGAAATTATTGTAGTAAGTTTTCTAGTTGTTACGAACCCTTGATGTCACAGGGGTGTATACGATTTCTTGAGGTCGACTGTACTTGGTCATTTAAATGATTCCATGAAATAGAGGTTATTGAAGGTGTTGTCTAGAGCATTAGGAGTTGGCCTAGCAATAATTATTTTGGTCTAGCAATAATTTCTCCGTGAATTTTTTTTCTGTATCACATGATGATTTTTCTCTCCGCGAGAGAGGCTAATACATTATTTTATTTAACTAATTCCTCCGAACCATTCCGAGAAACAGGTTACATTAATATTTAGTTGATTTGGTCAGTTTTTATGCTTAATTTGGATGAATCGGTATAGACCCCAGTATGCCGCAGTTATAATATCCTCTAATTCATTTGATACCAGTTAATACTGAGATGATTATTGTATTATAACTAACGGTAATCTTCTGTACTGTACGGTATACATCATAAAGAAATCCTCGTTTCAGAAGAGTTGAAAAAGTAACAGGTTGAATAGAAATGCTCTGTAGATTAATCTTCAGTTAAGAAAATGTGATTCGTCTTACAGTAGGGTCGTAAATATTGTTCATCGTAGAGTGGGAATATTGGTGTTGCTATCTTTAGTTTACCTTTTGTTTATCTTCAACTAGAGTTTAAGATAAAATCATCAAAAAATATAGGACAATGTAGAACTACCCGGAAGACATATGCGATAAAACGGACATAATTTCGCCTACATAATATTATGTCATACCATTAAACAGTAGTGTACTGAGAGATTCAGTTCCATGACTTAGTTTGAAGTAATCAATAGCAACCAAATTAATCCAGAGCTTGATGTAGCTGTAGCATATTTTATCATACAAACACATCGAATAGTATATTATAAATGGTCAGAGATGTGTTTGGGGGAGCAACTCTTGACAGTAAATTGGAGGGTTACTAAAACCTCAAAATTATATCACGATATTGATCCCCTATTGGTAGCCTTGCGGTGATATGTTTCTCAGGATAATTTAGAGGAATCAATAGCCTTCCCTTTCACATAAAAGAGGTTCGTTCTCCCCTCAAGGCCACCCCTATATACCTGTACCGAAACTTGTGTCCACGACTGCACCAACAACACACCTGGAAGCGACCGTATAGCAAAGGGAAACTCTGTGTTGATGTGTAGCAGTCAAAACTCACAGTTGGGCCTCCACAAGCCCGGCCATCCATGCAACCATAGAGGCATGAACACGTATGAATATGCATGTACTGTTGCGGACAATAGTTCCTCTCTCCTCACGGGATTTGGGAGTCGATGGAATGAATGAATCTCCTATAACACAGTATGATCCGTGTGTTGGTGTCTGCCCACGTCAGTCATCCAGTTTGGGGTTTAGTGTAGTAACAAAAGGGTCGTAGAGAGAGGTCATTTTTTGGCATTTGTACGTCCAGTAGCTACAAAAAGTATCTACACTACAGTTTAAGGGGAGAGTATACTTTTGGTACATTGGAGTGTCGTGATTCCTCCAAAGTATGCCAGGAAACAGAACCAGATTACCAAATATACTGATGGACTGTTGCTTGGAATAGCTTGGAGGAATCAGTTGCTCCAGATTTACCAACACTGTACTTCCCCCTTAACACTACAGACAAAATTAAATAATTACCTAAAAATAACACATATTTCTACGTGTTCGTTTGTACAGTACAATAATTGATACTTGTGGTTTTTAAATGTTAGTAGCTAACATGGAAAGTACAGGATATTACCACATCCATCGTATTTTAAAATTTTACATGTGTGCTGTATATCCGGAAACACTGCCACTTTAATCATCTCATTCAATATAAAACTGAGCATGCCTGAAAAATACGGTATATGAAATTCCGTGGTGACCTAATCTATTAACATGGGTACGGAAAGTCCAAGCAAGTCTTAGTAAATAAGTCATAATCACATACCGTATATATAAGCATTTATTTTACTGAGGTGAGGGAGGGTGTCAACTAACTTTGCTGAGGCTAATTAATTAACTATAATTTTCCTTCATACATACAGCCTTTGTTCTATCGAGGCTTTCTACTCACCCCAAGCCTGTCCCCCTACTCCCGCACCCCCCGCAACCCCCCCCCCCTAAACCTGTCCCCTACTCCCGCACCCCCTGCACCCCTCCCCCAAACCTGTCCCCTACTCCTGCACCCCCCGCACCCCTCCCCCAAACCTGTCCCCTACTCCCGCACCCCCTTAATTAATATAATTGTTATCATCGTCACTCTTATCATTACGATCTTAACTGTACAAGGGGGTGGGGGTGGGTGGGTAAGGAGAAGCCAGGAGGAGATTCCCACATTTACAGTACTATAGCTGTAATGTTTTTCCTGGGGGCATTAGAGTATTAAATAACCTAAAGGAACGCTGGTGGTGGAGGAACGGTCGAAGAGAGAGAGAGAGAGAGAGAGAGAGAGAGAGAGAGAGAGAGAGAGAGAGAGAGAGAGAGAGAGAGAGAGAACGAATAGGAAGGGATGGGAGTGAAAGAGAAGAAAGAGAGGAAAGGAAGGAATATAAAGAGGGAGAGAGGAAAGGAAGGAGAATGGGATGGGAAGGAGTAATAAAGGATGAGGGAAGGGCAATGGGTTGGGAAAGGAAATGATAAGGGAAGAAGATAGGCTGTAAATTAAGAGAAGGGGAAAGCAAAAGGTAGAGGGAAAATGGAATGAGAAGTTGAAGACGAAATAAAAGGGGAAAGGAATAGAAAGAGAATGGATAAGGAAAGGAAAGTGGAAAATGGAATGAAATTGAGAGGAAAAGGGAAAGAGGGGATGGAAACGCAAACGGGAATGGAAGGAGAAAGGGGAAAGAGGAAGAATATGATAAAATATCGTATGATTTGGGACGAGTGAAAACAGGATAACTGGAATAAACGAAAGGGGTAAAAGCAGGGAGAGAGGGAAGGAAGGAAGGAGAAAAGGCATGAACAGAGGGAATGAAAGGAGAGGAAATATCAGCAAATAAAAGGGGAAGGGAGGAAGGAAAGAGGTGCAAATAAACAAACAAAAACAGTGAAAATGAAGAGGAGAAAGGAAGAAAACGAGGAAAGATGAAAATATGTGAGTAGAAAACATATTAAAAAGAAGGAAAAAAGGAGAGACGATGCGAATAAAGGTTAAAAAAATGTTGGAGCGAAAGGTGAAGATAACGACTGTGTAAATGAAAAAAATATATATACAAGCAGAGGGAAAGGGGAGGAGACGGAAGTGGTAATGAAATCGGAAGGCGAGAAAAACAAGGAAAAAATGCAGACACTTTTGTGGCTACGGGAGAAAGTAATTGAGAACAAAATAGTAAAAATGGGTTAAAAATAATAATACAGGGAGAAGATGGAAGTAGGGTGGATTTAAAACAAGGGAAAATAGAAGGAAAGAAGATAATGGACTAAAGAGGATGGAATGAGATAATACAGACAGAGAGAATATAATGGAATAAAGATGATAGAAAGAGATAATGCAGACAGACAGAAGTATCAAATAAAGAGGAGCGAATGTAGACCAAAGAGGAAGGAAGAAAGGAGAGGAAATACGAACACTAAGGGTAAATGAAGAGAGAGAAAAATGATACGAGGGAAAGAAAGAATAGAAAAATGCAGACAGTTGAGGCAAATGAAGAGAGAGAATAAACACAAAGAGAAGAACAGGGAGAAAATGCTAGCAGTACAGGGTTAAATGAAGAGAGAGAGAGAGAGAGAGAGAGAGAGAGAGACAGAGAGAGAGAGAGTCAGAGTCGACACGTTGGAAGGAAGTAAAGCGAAATTTCGCAGACAATCTGGGGTTAAGGGAAAAGTCTCTGGTGGTCAAAATGGAAGGCTAAAAACTATACCACGAACCAGACTTCCTCAATTTACGACTGGTGGACCTGATCGGTGGCATAGTATGGAGGAATTAGTGTTATCTATTGTGAGAGAACTGTTGAGTTACTGATTCCTCCGAGCTGTGCCAGTAGACGGATTATCTCGATATGTGAAAAGGGGATCTGTTTTGGAGCATGGATTGGAGTTTGCATTAGCCTTTCAATTCACTAATAACAAAAGACTCCCCAACATGAAGAGAGATGACAGACACAAGGGAAATGAAAGAGAGACAATGCAGAAAGTATGATTCAGTAAAGAGAAAGGATATGAACACAGAGAAGTAAAGGGAAAAAATGTGGACAGTTGGGTTCAGTGAAGAGAGAGAAAAGGCACAGGAAAAAGGAAGGAGAAATAAAGCAGAAAGTAGGATTCAATGAAGTGAAAGGATATGAACACAAGGAGAAAGAATGGGAGTAGAAGCAGAAAGTAGGACACAATAAAGTTGAAACCCATAAACATTAGAAGAGGAATGAGAGAAAATACAGAGAGTAGGTATCAGGTTCAATGAAAAGTAGAAATAGAGAGGTGGCTTGGCTGGAAGGTCATGGTAAGGGTGGATTAAGGGCTTGGCAACGAAGATCCCGAAGGCGTAGGTGTACAGAGAGAGAAAAGCTTTAGAAACAGAACGAAGGAGGTGGTGGTCGTGGTGGTCGTGGTAGTGGTGTATGAACTAGAATGCGGTGAAAGAAGAGGAGCATTAGGAGGAGAAAATGTAAAAGGAAGAGGAGGAGGAAGAGGAGGAGGGGCAGAAAGGGCACGAGGAAAAGATAGTAAGAGGAGGTGAGGAGAGGAGAGGAAAAAAGATGGTTAGATGAGTTAAAGGTAAAAAAAAAGATGGATATGAGTAACGAAGTGGATAAGAAGTACAGTACAAAGTGAAGGAAAATGATCGAAATGAAGAGAATACATGTATGAATATTAAGTAAGAGTAAAAGGAGACTTAACAAATGAAGAAGGAAGAAGAATGGAAGAAAGAACAGAAGGTGGTAAAGAAGTATTATAAGGAGAGGGTAGAGAGAATAACGAAGACAATAATAAGGACCAATTGTTAAAGAAGGAGGGGGAAGAAAATAATAACGATAAAGATAAGTAAGATGATAATTTTAGGCATGATCGTTGAATGTAAGATAAATAAAATGTATAAAAAGAAAGGAGGAAGGTAAAAGGAAATGGAAAACAAGATTATAGAGATTTTTATAATGGCGAAAAAGAGTAAAGAAGGAAGATGATGATAGTTAGACATGATCATTGAATGTAAAGAAAAAATTACGAGAAGAAAAATGGAGAATCAATGAATGGGTAAAAGAACGATAGTATAGAAAAGTTAAAGGCGAAGAAAAGTAAAATAGAGAAGCTAGAGTTAACTGAATGTAGATATGAATCAGCAGAAAGAACATCAGAAGGACAACAGTAAGAATAGCAGAATGATTACCAAAAGACTCAGCAGAAGAAGTCGCAGCAGGTGAAGGGATCTGGAGAAGGGGTAAGGGTCCAGCCAGCCAGTCAGTCAGTCAGGAGGAGAGACTTTAGAAAACTCAATTATTAGGAGAGGAAGGGCTGAATGTCAAGCAAGAGGGGGTCGGTGGTCCCGGGACGATGTAAATCCTGCCCTGATGAATATTACAGACCGACCCGACTCCTTGATTACTGCCTGCTGGGATGATCACCGTCTCTCTCTCTCTCTCTCTCTCTCTCTCTCTCTCTCTCTCTCTCTCTCTCTCTCTCTCTCTCAACTTCTTTATTTCGCTCCTTCAATCGTTTTCTTTGTCTTAATTAAGCAACCTTCACCCTGCGTGATTCTCCTCTCTCTTCCTTCCTTCCCTTCTTGCCTTCATTTATTCTCTGTTCTCCCTCCCTCTATGTAAATCTCCTCTCCTTTTGCATTCCTTCCTTCTCCTTTCTTTCTCGTTCCTTCCTTCTTTTCCTCTCTCGGTCTTCCTTCTCTCCTTGCCTTTCTTCCTCTATCTCCCTCTCTTGCCGTCCCTTCCTCTCCTTCTACATCCATCTTCTTTCTCTCTCTTCCTTCCCTCTTTCTGATCTCCTCTGTGTTTTGCTTCCTCTTCCTCCTTGCTCTTTCCCTTGTTTCCTCTCTTTTCCTTGTCCCCTCTCTTTTCCTTGTCCCCTCCTTCCCTCCCTTCCTCCTCTCTTCTTCCCTTCTCTTCTACTCCCTGCTTTCTCTTCGTATTATTTTGCTATACTTAGTATCTTGTTTCGAATGTTTTCTCTCTCTCTTTCCGTTCTTCATTCTTCTATCTTTTTCTCATCCTCTTACTTTCCTCTAATTCTTCCTCCGTATTTCTTCTCTTTCTGTCCTTTCTTGCATGCCTTCTTTTCCTTCCCCACATTCCTTTTCTCCCTCCTCCTCTCTAAATCTCTCTCCCTCTCCCTCCTACTCTATCCTCCTTTTTCCTCCCCCTCTGTATCTCCTCCATTCCACTCTCCCTCTTTCCTCCAACCCTCCTCCCGCTCGTCACAGGAGACTTGAGTAATTAGAGAGAGAGTGAGAGAGAGAGAGAGAGAGAGAGAGAGGAGGGAGTGGCTGAGGTGGTGTTGACATCAATCTTCCGGTGTGGTCTGCTACACACACACACACACACACACACTGTCTCGCTGTCTCTATCTCTCTATCTTTCTATACGTTTCGCCCTTTCACTGTTTATGGAATTCTCTCTCTCTCTCTCTCTCTCTCTCTCTCTCTCTCTCTCTCTCCTCTCTCTCTCTCCTCTCTCTCTCTCTCTCTCGTCTCTCTCTCTCTCTCTCTCTCTCTCTCTCTCTCTCTCTCTCTCTCTCTCTCTCTTACTTTCTTTTATGTTGCTCTTCACATTTATTCGTCTCTCGCTTTACTAGTGAGATCAGTGTTGATAGGTAAACCACATGGGAACATTTCTCATTCACTCATACAGAAGCAGAAGTTCAAATCCGATAAGCCCAAGGGTTGAAAAGAGTGAGGGTTGTAGAAATGCAGAGAGAGAGAGAGAGAGAGAGAGAGAGGAGAGAGAGAGAGAGAGAGAAGTGGAGGGGCAGAGGGGGAGACATAGATAGATATATAGATAGATGGAGAGAGAAAAAAGAAGAGAAATCATCAGTGTGTGTGTGTGTGTGTGTGTGTGTGTGTGTGTGTGTTTTCTTGCGTAGGGGACTGCAAGTAGAGATAGAAACCGGATACACACACACACATACACACACACACACACACACACACACACACACACACAGAGAGAGAAGGGCTGTTGTTTTTAGAATTAATTGAACTAATAAATTAATAACAGTTGAATAGCGATTAGTCCCTGCAACATCCATCATCGTTTTGGAGCGCATGATAAACCACGTTGATGGAGTGACCCCCTCCACTCCCACCTACACCCCTCGCCTCTTCCCACCTACACCCTCCCACCTACGCACACACCCGCACTCACTTACCCCTCTCCCCCCCCCCTCCCTCAAACACACATACGACTGCATTCACCTACACGCCCCCCCTCACACACACGCCTGCACCCACCTACACTCCTCCACATACACACACAAGCCTGCGCCCACCTACCCCCGCACACCACCATCATATACATACACTCCCGTGCCACTTACACATCCCCCTTCCCTCTTCCCCCATACACGTGTAGCTCTGGACAAAACTCTCTCGATTTGGTTGGCAGCATTTGTTCTCTCTACACTACATTACACTACACACTACACTGGCTCTTAGTATACTGACATACATACATAGCACCTCACTCTGATAGCACACACATACACACACTCACACACACACACACACACACACACACACACACACACACACACACACACACACACACTGCATATTAAGATTCAGTGAAGAGTCCCTCCAAACTTCAACCCCATCCCCCTATATAAGATACCAAATGCTGCCAACTGAGTCGAGAGAGTTTGGTCCGGAGTTGTACAGTACAACATGAACTCATAGACTAACATTTAATGCACCAACTACAAGAATACGCACACATGCATGTAGAAACACACAAGTACGCATTATTTTAAGCACACACATACACACAAATACGAGTACATGCCCGCCAAACATACAGAAACATTTTATTATCCGTTTTTTCTGCTTTAAATATATATTATTTTTTATTTTTTATTATCTCTGTTTTTGTCACTTGATACTTTATACATAATATGTTGGGCAGTAAAAATGTTGATGGATGTGAATGGAGGTTTGAATGTACGAGTAAGAGTTAGCAGCATCCATATCACTGGGTGTATTGTCTCTCAGTCTTTCTTCTTTACTTTCTCATATTTCTCTCCCTCTTATTCCCTTTTCTATTTGTTCTTTTATATCTACACGTGGATCATATAACCCTGAGACGGCGTGTAATACCAGACCTTCATACACTTCTGTCGTCCCATTAGTTACCTCTCAGTGATTCTTTTCAGGCACCTACACGCCCCCACCTTGTCCCCTTCTTCTCAATACACCTCTTCTCTAGTTTCGCCCCCCCCCCCCTCACATACCCCTCCACCCTATCCTGGCCAACACCTCTTATCTTTGTCTACCCTCAGTAATCCTCCACACTCTCCCAATCCTAGCCAACAACACCTTTTGTTTACGTCCACACTCGATAATCCCCCACACTCCCCCAACCCTAGCCCACACCTCTTGTTTATGACCCCCGTATGCCTGCAGTGATGTGAGCAATACTTTAAGGGTTTTGGCGCCCCTTCGACCCCAGCCACTTCCTTTTAGTTCTTCAACTGTCCCCCTTTTCATTTTATTTCCTTCCTGCTTGCTGTCACACCTCTCTATCACCTTCCACTGGCGCTATATGGCCTCGCTGTTGCGGCGTCTAATATCAATCAATCAATCAATCAATTCTTGTCTATGACCTCCCTCAACAATCCCCACACTCTCCCTATCCTAGCTCACACCTCTTGTCTATGCCTCCCTCAACAATCCCTCACACTCTCCCAAACCTAGCCCACACCTCATGTCAATTTCTACCGTCAACGATCGCCCTGCGTTTCATTTCACACCTTCTCTGGACTTGCAAGTCCCTCGACCCCCTCAACTCTAATACCAACTCCCGCACCACGTCCCATGTCCTTTCCTGAACAAAGTTTTCACTAGTTCCAGTCTCCATCCCTCCCTCTCTGTTCTCATCCAGTTTCTTTTTTTTTCACCTTTTCGTCCTCTCTGCTTCATCTACGTATCTTCTTTCTTTATACCCTCACGCTTCTTTGTCCCTACTCACGCTTCTTCAATAGCTCCCACCGTCGTCCTCCCATCTCCCCATCTCCACCTACTCATACAGTACAGTAGGCCTACACTCTTTTTCTGTAATTCCACCTCCACGCCCCATACACCTACTTTCACCTATTCTTTAGTTCCACTCTAGGCCTACTCCTCCACATTTCCCTTTCACAAATCCCTCCCATTCGCCTTCTCCTTTACTCCAACTCCCCCGGGCACCCATCCTCTTTCATTCCTCCTGGCTGTTCCTTTTCTACTTGTCCACTTCCCCTTCCCAATCTCCTCCTCCTCCTCCTCCTCCTCCTCCTCTGTCCCTTTCCCACTTCGCTCATCTATCCTATTTCATTCTTGGTATCAATCCTCCCTCCCATTGACTACCTCCCCTTCCTTGTCGTGTTATTTGTCCCAATATCTTTCGTTCACTTTTATTCTCTCAAATACTGTGTCTAACCTTGTCCAACTCCTTTCTTCCACCTCCTCTTTCAAAGTCCTCTACTATTTCCCTTCACTGGATTCGCTTTCCAGTATACCACAGGTTCATCTTTACTAACCGTACCTCCGCCTTCCTTTAATTTCTTCGCTTGTTTTACTTCTCCTTTTAGCTTTCTGTTATATTTCAGAGTTATTGTTGAATTCCTATGTTCTCTGTCAGTCAAGTATTTATAGCATTCTTTTTTCTCTTGAGTTTTAATGATGTTCATTAAAAAAAGAAAAAAGTTAATGAAACTAATCAGAATTGTCGAACAGAAACAGCAAATTATCAAATTATCAAAAAGATAAAAGAAATAGCTAGTAAAAAGATTATAAACATTTTAGTGAGCCACGTTAAAGATTATGAAGTAATTTTTGTCGTGGTCTTTCAATTACAGTAATACAACTTAGACAGAAATTAATTACAAACTATAGAACAGACCTTGTTACAAGCAAGTAATTACTCTCCATTCAGCTTGCATCAACTGTGTATGTGCTGGTGATTATGTAATTGTGTGTGTGTGTGTGTGTGTGTGTGTTTGTTATGGTATGAGTGTGTGTGTGTGTTTGTTATGGTATGAGTGTGTGTGTGTGTTTGTTATGGTATGAGTGTGTGTGTGTGTTTGTGTGTTATGGTACGAGTGTGTGTGTGTGTTTGTGTGTTATGGTACGAGTGTGTGTGTGTGTGCTGGTGATTATGTAATTGTGAGTGTGTGTGTGTGTGTGT
>JAWQEG010005331.1:0-60000 GCA_033782935.1 Petrolisthes cinctipes
ACAAGTGATGGAGAGAGAGAAAGAGAGAGAGATAATAACACAAGATGGAGGGAGGGGAAATTGTGACAGATGGAAAGTGAGAAAATACAATGATGACAGGAGATACGAGGAGATGAACACTGTAGCGGTTGATGAAGGAATAAAAAAATAACAACTTTAAAACAAGTGAAGGAATGTAACAGAAAAAATATTATGTGTGTGTGTGAGAGAGAGAGAGAGAGAGAGAGAGAGAGAGAGAGAGAGAGAGAGAGAGAGAGAGAGAGAGAGAGAGAGAGAGAGAGAGAGAGAGAGAGAGAGAGAGAGAGAGAGAGAGAGAGAGAGAGAGAGAGAGAGAGAGAGAGAGAGAGAGCAAATGATAACAGATGATGGAGGGAGGGAGGGAGAGAAAATGATAACGTGGGAGCAGGGAGGGAAAATGGCTAAGCTGTGAGATGGAGACCACCGATATAAGGTTCAATTTTCAACAAGAGTACACCACACACACACACACACACACACACACACACACACACACACACACACACACACACACACACACACACACACACACACACACACACACACACACACACACACACACACACACACACACACACACACACACACACACACACACACACACACACACACACACACACACACACACACACACACACACACACACACACACACACACACACACACACACACACACACACACACACACACACACACACACACACCACACACACACACACACACCACACACACACACACACACACACACACACACACACACACCACACACCACACACACACACACACACACACACACACACACACACACACACACACACACACACACACACACACCACACACACACACACACACACACACACACACACACACACACACACACACACACACACACACACACACACACACACACACACACACACACACACACACACACACACACACACACACACACACACACACACACACACACACACACACACACACACACACACACACACACACACACACACACACACACACACACACACACACACACACACACACACACACACACACACACACACACACACACACACACACACACACACACACACACACACACACACACACACACCACACACACACACACACACACACACACACACACACACACACACACACACACACACACACACACACACACACACACACACACACACACACACACACACACACACACACACACACACACACACACACACACACACACACACACACACACACACACACACACACACACACACACACACACACACACACACACACACACACACACACACACACACACACACACACACACACACACACACACACACACACACACACACACACACACACACACACACACACACACACAACACACACACACACACACACACACACACACACACACACACACACACACACACACACACACACACACACACACACACACACACACACACACACACACACACACACACACACACACACACACACACACACACACACACACACACACATTTCCTTTTAAGGCGACTGTTATGTAATCCGCAAGTTCGAAGATTACTGATTCCTCCTAAGTATACAGGAAACAAGAGACCTAGGCTGTGGTTACCGTGGCCAAGAGTTTTTTTTTGACATAGTTTGGAGAATCTGTAGCTTTCATTATCTCGGACAGTAACACCATAGGCCATTTAATTAAGGACCCTGTGATCGTGTATGAAAATTGAAGGCTTCTGATTCCTAATGACCATTGAATGAAACACGCTCTTCCATATACGAGTGATATTTCCTGGTAATATTTGAAGACACATTTACCTTCATTTTCTGACTATATCACATGGTCCCTTAGAGATCCTGTAGGGTGAAGGGATGGATAAATGCAAGAGAGTAAAGGGGGAGAGATAAGTGGATAAAGATGGGAAGAAAAGGTATATATAATAATTTTGTTTGTCGGGTAAACAAACAGATACATAAATGGGATAATAAAAATATAAGGTGGGGTTTATACACTGATTAACATGAGATAGCTAATGGATAATTATAGAAGGATAAAAAGAACCAGAGATATATAGAAGGAGGGGATAAAATTGTACAGATGAAAACGAGATAGCTAAGTGGATTGAGAAGAGATTGATAGATGCGGAGATAGCAAGGGTAAATGAATGCAGAGATGGACAAGAGATAGCTAAATGGATAAATGAGTGAACAGATGATGCAGAGATAAATGAGATTGGAGAGATGGATAGATGCGAAGATAGAGGAGAAGGGACCGATGATTGCATAGATTGACACAGATAGGTAAATGGAGATGCGAGGAGAGGTTAGTTGCAGGGGAAACAGGTAGAGAGATAAACTGAAGTGTGGAGAATAAATAATGGCAAGGAAATGTAAACAGAAAGTGAGTAGAAATTGAAGACGTTCAGATAGATAGGAGGTAGTTGCTAATATATATATATATATATATATATATATATATAATATATATATATATATATGAGAGAGAGAGAGAGAGAGAGAGAGAGAGAGAGAGAGAGAGAGAGAGAGAATGACCATATTACGATTATCAATAGAGAGAAACCATAACAAGAAAGACCACCAGGACCAAAAAGGGAGGGTATGAAGTGAGTGAGACCAGTGGCACGGGGGGGGGGGGCTGGGGGGGGGGAGAGCTTTGCCAGGACAACAAACTTTAGGAGGCATAAAATCGATAATGAGTAAGGGATAATTTAATAACAAAGAAAAAGCCAAGTTTAATGTAACATATAATAATGGATTAGCGTTGAGGAGGGGGGGGGGAGATAATTATTAGGAGGGGTCGGGTAACACAGGGGGCGAGTCGGGCAAGGGGGACAGGGGAGGTGTTGGTTGGTTGGTTGGTTGGTTGGTCGGGGATGATGAGGTACGGTATTCATTGGTAGGGGAGCTGTTGTGTGTTGTTGGTCGGGGAATATCATGGTAGTCGGAAAGATATTGGTCGAGAAGGTTATTAATAGGTCGGGAAGGTTATTAATAGGTCGGGAAAGATATTGGTCGGGAAAGATATTGGACTGGAAATATATTGGCCGGGAAAGATATTGACCGGGAAGATATGGTCGGGAAGGGTATTGGTCGGAAGGTTATTGGCCGTGAAAAATATTGGTCGGAAAAGATCATTATATTTTTGATGTAAATTGATACCACAAGTAAATCACACACAAGTAAATCTTATTAAATTATGCGACCACCCCTCGAATTATAAAAAATGAATATAATTTGTTCTACGTGGCAGATTCACCACGAAGGAAGAGGAAATAAGAGAGGAGGGAGAGTAAGCACGAAGTACACAGATGGAAAAGAGGGACAGTTGAAAAAGTAAAATTAGTGTCTAGTGCAATGCGAATTTAAATTACTAGTTTCATGACTATTGCTTCAGCCAGTTGTGTAATGAAGCTGATTTGTTATTCATGCATACAATCTTCATAATATTAGCATCTATTTGGTTCAGCATCGATAGCTCTAACCATCCCAGTCCCACCAGAGGCTAAGGTGGTCAGCATGAAAGTAACAGAGGTGTGAGGCAGGAAAGCAGGCAGGCAGGCAGGCAGGCAGGCAGGCAGGCAGTCATGCGAGCAGGCAAGTATAGGCAGGCAGGCAGGCAAGCACCCAAGCATCACCCCATAATTAGGTAGGGATTGAGGCAAGGACGGGAGCAGAAGGGAAAAGAGGTGTGGCCGGCGTGATGATGGAGGCAGGCAGGTTGGTTGGTTGGGTGGAGGAAGGAGGGAAGTGAGGAAAATGAGAGAAAGAAAGTAGAGGTAAAACATAGGAGTGGGGTCCGAAGGGATGCCAAAACCTTGAAATTATTGCCCACATCTTTGCAGGTATACCCCTCCACTAAGGGGTATAGAGGACAGGGGAAGGGGTGGAAAGATCAGGGAGGGAGAAATTGAGAAAGCTGAAAGAGTGACGTAAAGAAACAGGAAATATAAAAAGATAAGAATAAGAACGGAAGACGGAGAGAAGTGATTATAGAGAAAAGATAGAAGGGGAGTTGAGAGAACAGGGAGGTAGAGAACGATGAGCAAATCTAAATAGTGACGTAAAAGATAAAATAATACACTCCACAGTCATAGTGTAGAGAATACTGATGAAGGAAGCAACAAACAGAATGGGATGACTCCAGTACCAACACTACAATGAATTAGTGCCAAGGAACTCAGTGCAAAGGTGATATAAGAGCAATTATATTATAGTAACCACGTCAGAATTCAAACCAGTTGCCCTTAGAATTGGAGTCCAGCTGAGACTTGCTGTAAAGGCGTCAAACACGAACCCCGAGTCTACAGTGGTTCCCCTCAGTGGTTTTGCATCAGTATAAATTATCGGAATTCGTGGAATTTAATGGCATAACGTAGTTCTTTATAAACAAGAGACTAAGTGTATAAGTGAGAAGACAAAAGAAATGGACAGTCAGTTTTTAATTAAGGTCGTGTCCGTCACCACCAGAGGTCATTGTACTTACATGGTTTGTTTGTGGAATTTTTGTTTACTTTCCACGAAACAGACATGGCTTTCGTGGGAATTCTAGACGGGCTTATACTACACAATTATGTATCGATGATGAAAAACTATATGCAAACTGCACCACAAGTTAAGCGATTACATTGAACTCTGATAGCAGCAGCGGAAATGACAAATTAGAACCTGACTGTTGCATCTCACAGCATTGTCCTTATTTATCCCTGAAGGGGGCGTGGCCAAAGGATGGGATGCTGAGTCCAAATCATTAATGGGATTGGCTGGCAAACTACAACACCTCCAGGCATGGCATGAGTGAAAGCATTCCCTGTCACTTTATGAGAGTCTGGCTAGTGTACAAGCACCACTCGACCCCGACTGGACGCCTTGAGGGGGGTAGTACAGTGTTGGTAAATCTGGAGTGGCTGATTCCTCCAAACGACTTCAAACAACAGGCCACCAGTATTTTCGTTCATCTGGTCCTGTTTTCTGACATGCTTTGGAGGAGGAATCAAGGTACTGTACTGAACCAAAAATATACTATCCCCTTAAAACCCATCAGACCACGAGGCGTGTCGACGAAATAGAAAACAAGAGTAACGTAGGAGTTCAAAGACGCCCCCTACCAGTTAGAGTGTGAGTTCAACCAAAGATGGAGGAAGAGAAGCCTGGGAACTGGTAATCTCCTCTTCCACTCACCTTTTTTTTTACAAACTATATATTTTGTTATTTTTTCTTAGCTAGAGGTAAAGTCGAGATACAGTCATGATTGAAAGTCTTGCATCAGGTGAATGAAAGAGAGCCAATTGGGTGAATCTTATGAACTGATATTACAGAGAACGACATCATTAAGATTTCGTTCAAAGGAGTTGCAGGACTTTAATTCCTATCCGTATGCAGAGGTATAGTCTGCTTCCTGACACAGTTTGTAACCATCCCGTTCGAAACGCAACAGATGCATCCCTCCAAAAAATATAAAAAAAGCAAATGAAAGCAGACCTGGTTCCTAAATAAATGGACGGATAGCCTTAACACACACACACACACACACACACACACACACACACACACACACCACACACACACTAAAAGAATGGATATACTCCCGGTGTGTAATTAACCCATTCAGCAAATTCTGGGGTATAGGGTGACTGATGCCTTGTGGGAGGTATACGCTCCACTACATTCAGAACACGAACGGTATATAACAATGGAACAACACACACCGAGTTCAGTGTGATAACAAATCTTTGCCGGGGAGTCTGCAAAACACTTCTCGTTCGCTCACCTGTTCTTGTATTTTTTCTTCTTCTTTTTATCTGGAGAAAATTTACGTCCACATTTCCCACCAGAATGAGTTTTGGGCTCTGACTACAGTATATCTTGGGAAAAATTGATACTCCTCCTCCTCTCTCCCCTTCCTCCTCCTCCTCATATTCCCCCTCCTCCTCCTCCTCCTCCTCCTCCTCCTCCTCCTCCTCCTCCTCCTCCTCCTCTCTCCACTTCCTCCTCTTCTCCTCCTCTTATAGAAAAGGTGGTCAGGTGGATTGGGTGGGATTGCAAGTGGAAAAGATAAAAAGAAAAGTTTGGGGCTCCACTTATAATATATCAGGGGATGACAGTGGTAGAGATGGCAGTGATGATGGTGTCAGTGATGGTGGTAGTGCTGGTAATAGTGATGGTGTGGTGGCAGTGGCAGTAGTAGCAATGATGATGGTGGTAGTGTTGGTAGCAGAGGGGTGATGGTGGTGGCAGTGTTGGTAGCAGTGGTGGTGATGGTGGTGGCAGTGTTGGTAGCAGTGGTGATGATGGTGGTGGCAGTGTTGGTAGCAGTGGTGGTGATGGTGGTGGTAGTGTTGTAGCAGTGGTGGTGATGGTGGTGGTAGTGTTGGTAGCAGTGGTGGTGATGGTGGTGGCAGTGTTGGTAGCAGTGGTGGCGATGGTGGTGGCAGTGTTGGTAGTAGTGGTGGCGATGGTGGTGGTAGTGTTGGTAGCAGTGGTGGCGATGAGGGTGGCAGTGTTGGTAGCAGTAATGATGATGGTAGTGTTGGTACATAGTAGTGTAGTGTTGTTAGTGTTGGTAGTGGTGGCGCTGACAGGCAAGCTCACTCCCAACCCGGATTTATAGTCACATATATCTCTGGACCATTAATCCCCAAGCTCGTTTTCCCATCACTCTTTGGGGGCCAGGAGGAAAAATATAATGGCTTGGTATCGCCTCTACTAACCATTAAATAACCCAGCATTCACCTCTCCTGTCTGCTTGGGTATCGCCTCTACTCTACCATTATATTTTCCCTCATACACCTGTCTGACTCGAATTATATACTGGCAAATTTCGGGACAATGAGGTGGGTGTACAGGCCTGTGATAAGGAAGGGGGTAATAATCTATTGTTGAGTCAAATTTGGGGGCTACCGATTCCTCCAAAACCGGTGATAAGGAAGGGGGTAATAATCTATTGTTGAGTTAAATTTAAGGGTTACTGATTCCTCCAAAATCATTGATAAGGAAACGGATAATAATCTATTGTTGAGTTAAATTTAAGGGCTACTGATTTCACTCTCTCAAAAACGAATAAAGATAAAAAGCAGACCTATTTCAATACGTGATTAGGAGATTTTTGTATTTTGGCATATCAGTACACCCTCCCCCCCCCCCTCTCTCTCTCTCTCTCTCTCTCTCTCTCTCTCTCTCTCTCTCTCTCTCTCTGGGTGTTTATATAAGTCTGACAGTCAGGTTTGGTACAATCATTCCTTCTTTGCCCCGCCTCCTATTTACCCTGATCATGGCTTTACTTCTCGTTATTCTGTCGATATTTCACTTCGGCTTGTACTTTTGCTGACTGTGTGTGTATGTATGTTGTCAGTCTATAGCCTTGTGTGTAAGTGCGGGTATACATAAGCGTACATACTGTGTATGTGTATATATAAGTACTGTGTATGTGTGTGTGATATCAGTTGTGCATTCTGAGTGTACGTGAGTGTATACATAAACGTGTGTACTGGGATGTGTACATGTTAATCGTCTACATAATATACTTAATATACTTTCCGCATAGGCGGAAATGGACGTTATATTATCTACAGTAAGCGTTCAGGAGTATTATATTATATTTCCTCTACCAGCCCTTAACCTCATTATATCTGCCTTTACTCTCTCCACAACACTTCAGTCCTTACCTTACTTTCCTTTTCCTTGCTCCGTGTTGCCCTGTCTGTTCCTAATTGCGGTTCTCACTCTCCCATCTAGACCCTCCCATATGAGTGCTCGTTCGTCTCTGCTGGCCGACCCTCCTCCTCCTACTCCTTGCCTTAGCTGCCTTTCTGTCCTCCCTGTGGTTGTCGTGCTCTCATCTCTCCCCGTCTCTCGCTCCGATGCCTCCTGATTACCACCCACGGTTAGTCCACAGGTGCTCTTGTGCTCTATATACACCCCACCACTAGATATTTTCTTCTCAGTAAAACTGCTTCTTAACTCTTGCATGACGGAGGGTTTCTTTCTTGACTTAACAAATTAGTGTACACATGAAACCAGCCAGAGTGACTAAGACTGAAGAGGTTTAATGGAGAAATCTAGCATTACTACGAGCAGGTTAAATACTACTGTACCCTAGTATCGTATCACCTGATCTATTCAAACCTAACTAAACCAAATCTGAAATGACCTGGGACTCAACTTTTCCTCCTCTTCTTATTGTTATTGCTACCCCTCCTCCTCCCCCAATTCTTCCTTCTCTAGTTTTTCATATTCCTTCACCTCCCTCCTACTCTACCTCTTCTCCTCTTCCACGTGGGCGCGAGATAAATATCGGTGCTGCCAAATTGTAAGGGATGCATGTTGGTCAAGACAAAAGTGTCCTCAGGCGCGGCAAAGCAGGGTGTTGGTGTTGGTGTTGGTGTTGGTGGTGGTGGTGGTGGTGTGGTGGGTAGGCAAGGGTGTATGAGTATGCTAAAAAACTGTGCGTGCCGACCGAGTTAGTGTGGGGATTTTGACGCTGTTAGAGGCACAACGCGAAGGATGGTGGGTGGTGGGAGGAGTTGGGGTAGAAGAATATATGATAAAAAAAATCGACCATTAAGGGAGAAAAAGAAATGATGGTTCGATTCAACAGGAGAAAAGAATTATGGTTGCAAGAGGAGAGGTCTAACAAACTCCAATTGAGAAGAGAGAAGAGGGTGCAAGCATAGGAGGAGGAGGAAAAAGATGAGGAATCATATACGTAGAGAGAACAAGAGGTAAACTTGATGGGAATTATAGGGAAGATGAATAAACTTTAGGGGAGAAAGTTGAGGTAAACTGAAGTGAAAAAAAAAATGAATGTGGAGTGCACTAAGAAGAAACACAGGTGAACACAGAGAGATAAAACGGAGATTTACCTTGAAATAGAGAAGAGGAAAATTAATACATTTTGCATTTAAAAGAGAAAAAATAGCAGCTGACCTAAGAATAATGGTGCCTAAGGATTAATGTGAGGGGAAAGGGAAGAGGAAACCAAACTAACATAAAAATAATAAAAAGTAAAAGGTTGCTGAAACTCAGAAAGAGAAAAGGAAGTGATGACTCAGCCGTACCTTATGACACTGACACAAAGTTCTTTCTTCTCTCTTTACTATTTCACTTACTTAATATTTTTATTTAACCATTTATGATAATGTTTATTTTATTAGAATCAAATTTCCATGAGGGTTGAGTCACTCCACAATCAATAAATACTCTGACAATGTTTAAAGCAATTGCATATTATTCATGCATTGAAAATTGTAATGATACCACCGAGACAGGTATACGAACACACACACACACACACACACACACACACACACACACACACACACACACACAGGTGAAAACATAACACTGACCCTCCAGTCCCTAGGAAGAAGGGAAGCGAAAACACACACAATTACCAGAGAAAAATCCGTCCCCACACGAGGCAAGGAGAATGGCCAAAGAAACAAGAAAGATAAGTCGAAAGATCATCAGACATAAAATACAATGCCCCCTACCAGCTTTCCCCGACCTCCCGCTTCTGCATGGCTAGTGTATGAATGACCCCTTGACCACTCACTACTCTCTTCTATCCATGCATGACCGTCTTCCTGCTGATTTCTCTATACTAACTGTTTGTCTCTCTATATTGCTTGTCTCTACACGTATTTCTCTCTCTCTCTCTCTCTCTCTCTCTCTCTCTCTCTCTCTACACTGATTCTCTCTCTCTCTCTCTCTACGTTGCTACTCTACACTGATTCTCTTTCACACTCTCACACTCACTCACACTCACACTCACACACACTCTCTCTCTCTCTGTCTCTCTCTCTCTCTCTCTCTCTCTCTCTCATCTCTCTCTCTCTCTCTCTCTCATACCACTCTCTCACACACTCACACTCTCTCACACACTCACACTCTCTCTCTCTCACACTCACACACTCTCTCTCTCACACTCACTCTCTCTCTCTCTCTCTCTCTCTCTCTCTCTCTCTCTCTCTCTCTCTCTCTCTCTCTCTCTCTCTCTCTCTCTCTCTCTCTCTCTCTCTCTCTCTCTCTCATCTCTCTCTCTCTCTCTCTCTCGTCGCTTTACTGTATACCTTCCCTCCCTCTTCTCCCTTTCTGATCTACTGCTCTCTGCTTACACGTTCTCTCGCTTGTCCGATTTCCAGCTGATCAACACGCATCGCCAATCTGTTTATGGACTAGCGTAGCCTATATGCGGCGTGTTTTTGTGTTCCTGTGGTGCTGGGTACGAGATGTTTGTGTGAGGGCTCTTGTGTTTGTGTTTGCCTGTGCGTGCGTGTCTGTGTGTTGTGGATGCTTGTTTGTGTGTGATCTGTGGGTGTTTGTGTGTGTGTTTATGTATGAATGTGGGAGTATGCTTGCATATGTGTATATATTTGTGTGTGATGTGTGCCTGTGTGATGTGTGTGTGTGTGTATGTGTGTGTGTGTGTGTGTGTGTGTGTGTGTGTGGTGTGTGTGTGTGTATGTGTATGTGTGTGTGTGTGTATGTGTATGTGTATGTGTATGTGTGTGTGTTTATGTATATGTGTGTGTGTGTTATGTATATGTGTGTGTGTGTGTGTGTGTGTGTGTGTGTGTGTGTGTGTGTGTGTGTGTGTGTGTGTGTGTGTGTGTGTGTGTGTGTGTGTGTGTGTGTGTGTGTGTGTGTGTGTGTGTGTGTGTGTGTATGTGTGCGTATGTGTATGTGTGCGTATGTGTATGTGTGTGTATGTGTATGTGTATGTGTGTGTGTTTATGTATGTGTGTGTGTGTGTGTTTATATATGTGTGTGTGTGTGTGTGTGTGTTTATATATGTGTGTGTGTGTGTGTGTGTGTTTATATATATATGTGTGTGTGTGTGTGTGTGTGTGTTCCCATCTTTGTGTGATCTGTGTGTGTATATATATATTTGTGTGACCTCTGTATGTGCATGCATGTACGTGTAACTCTGGCTGTCTGACCGTGTTGGCGCGGATGTTCTCTTGTGATGTGTGAATATACTTGGTGTGTGGTGAGGCGTGTATGAAGGAGCAGAAGTGACGTGGACAAGAACACATCGTCTGTCGTCCATCCACCGTCCCACTCCCCGTCCTTTGACTCGACCCCTCGCCCCTTGTCTTCTATATCAAACAAGCTTCTGTCCTTCCCAGTACGTCAAGATATTCTCTATATCAAGTAATGTTTTCTTTCTATACTGAGGAAGGTGAGATCTAAAGAAAGAAACCCGTGTAAATATAGAGTGAAAGAGGTCCAAATTCATGTCCAATTTCGTTCGTGATGCCTCAGCACATTGCATTTGCAGGGGTATTCTAAAAATAATAAAATAAATCACAGGGAGCAATGCACTTCTCAAGCAACGGTAATCCCAAGACGAGACGGATGGCAGAGGGAATGATGATATTTTTGTGAATGTAATCCACAATGGGAGACAAGACTTAATGCTCGCTGATCCCCCGTCGAGTCGCTCATTGTGTCCTTTTGGGGTCATGATTTTTCCATTCTATCACTCTTACGCTGTCTCCTATCCATCTTTCTGCGTCCGTCTGTGTCTGCCTGTATTTTGCCTACCTGTCTGTCTATCTGTATGTCTCTCTGTTTCTTTCTCCCTCCCCGTCTCTCTCTAAGCATTTACCTTTATCCACACCTGTTCTCTTCTTTCCTCTCTGCACACCATTTCCCGATATTCATATAACTCCTCTCTTTCACTTCGACCTCCTTCTCCCCTCTCCTTTCCTCAGTTTCCCTTCCCCTGACCCTCTTCAAATAAATAATAAACTCCTTACAATCTATAACGGGGTCGATCGGAACATCACCTTTCAACATTGGTCTCACAAATCACCCAGCACGCTTGACTCCTCACTCCCATCATTCCAGATTCACGTTTATGTCCGATCCCCTTATTTTTTTTATGTGTTCATGATAGTCTCAGCCATCATCGACCATGACTACACCGATATGTTACCTGTCAACCTGTTCCAGCCCACCCCCACCAAGTATGCATATCTCATCTCCACAGCTGGTTTCTGTCTCCCACCAGCTCCGTCTCCCAATTGTTTTATGTGTTCTTGTCTTACATATCCATCAGTTTCGTCTCCCGATTGTTTTATGTGTTATTGTCTTGCGTATCCATCAGTTTCGTCTTGCAATTGTTTTATGTGTTCTTGTCTTACGTATCCATCAGTTTCGTCTTCCAATTGTTTTATGTGTTATTGTCTTGCGTATCCATCAGTTTCGTCTCCCGATTGTTTTATGTGTTCTTGTCTGACGTATCCATCGGTTTCGTCTTCCAAATATCTTCTGTGTTCTTGTGTCCCCTACCCACCAATTTCGTCTCTCATCCAGCCTGCTCCACCAAGCTAAGCTAACCCATCTCTACCAATCTCCACTTAACTCAGCGTCAAACCTATTCCACCAAATTAAACCATTCCACCCCCCTCACCCTATTTAACCAACTAGCCTCCACTTACCCCACCATCCTATACCTTCTCCACCTATCTTTACCATTTCCTGCTCCTTCCATCTTCACATACGCCACCATAAAATCTTCTCCACCTACATTTCCTACTTTTACCTTTTCCTGCTCTACCCATCTCCATTTACTTCACCATTCAACCTATTGCACTGACCTTATCCTGCTCCACCCTGCCACTCTGTTCCACCACACTTGACCTATTCCACCTACTCATCTTGCTCCACCTTCCACCTCTCCCAGTGGCACCGTCCATGTCTGGTGTCAGGTGCCCCACTGTGTGTGTGTGTGTGTGTGTGTGTGTGTGTGTGTGTGTGTGTGTGTGTGTGTGTGTGTGTGTGTGTGTGTGTGTGTGTGTGTGTGTGTGTGTGTGTGTGTGTGTAGGGGATAAACCACACACGACGCCCCCCGCCACCCATAATAAAGATCACGAAACCCGACAACCTTGCATAATCTTGGTTCACCATCGCCTCAGGATATGACCTTAAGGGGAGAACCGCTTTTTGGTAAATTTGAGGGCTACTGATTACTCCAAAATATCCCAGGAAACATTATCACCTTAATGTTAGTAATAGGGGATCTGTTTCATGACATAGTAAGGAGGATTCAATAGCCCTCCAATTCACCATCATGAGTTTCTCCCCTCAAACTCACCTCACATTGACCTCTCTCTCTCACGGTTGATGTACACATGATTGAAGTCACTCATTACTGTAGTTCCATTACTATTTATCCTCTGGTGATTTATGTACTCTTGAAGTATATGAATAGAAACTATATTTTTTAATTAGTTTTATTACTGATTTTCGTGCCTGAATGGGGGCTTGAAAAAATATTTGTTAAATCAATTTACAAACGTGCACATCATACCAACGATAAATCTAACATCCTTACTATGTAACTTCTATGCAATAAGGAATCACTCTTACGCAAGCGACTGAATGACCGACAGACCGCATCAGACATCCAAAAATATCAGAAATATCAAGGAGGAAAAAACTAATGTTACATCAGAGAGGAGGTTTATCTGGCCGTAACTTGGATGTGTTCGCTACATAATATTCCACTATCAGCATCCATCGGGCCGTAAAGAAGCTTAGTATTCCCGTTGGACACCGAGCATTATATGTTTACTCCTTCTTCCGTCTCTCCTACCCTCCCTCCCCCCTCCCAATCCTCTTCCCTTCCCTCCCCTCCCATGTCCCTCCCTATTCCCGTCATTTCTTTTTTCGGGTTTCTCTCATCTCTTTCCGTTTTTCTTCCATTTCCCCTTCTTTTCTTTTACGGTTTTCTATCTCATTTCTCTCCCTTGCTTTTCTCTCCCTTCCTTATGGTCTGCTTTGTCTTTTCCATCCCTTGCTTTTATATGTTTCTCCTTCTCCTCCTCCCTTCTTCTTTTTTCCTTTTCCTCCATTCATCCCCTCATACCGTACCTCTCCTCTTCCCCCGCCCCTCCACTTCTTCCCTCATTCGCTTCTTTTCCCTCCACTTCTTTTCTCCCCTCTTAATCCCCCCCCCCCTTCAACTACTGAGGACCGTAACGGGAACACAATCAAGGTCATTCCACGTCTGACCCTTCCCAGACAACAACCCCAGCGACTGTCCTCACCGTGCAACCACCTCCAGTACCTCCATCGTATTTCCAGTACCTCCTCCTGCAATTTTAGTACCTCCTCCCACACTCCTGCACATTTTCTCTCCCTTCTTCACTTTTTCCCTCTCTCCTCTCGCAGTCTTTCATTTTCTCCCTCACTCTTCCACTCCCTCACTCACTCCTTCCATTCTCCTTTACTCTTCCACCTTCTCCCTCATTCCTTCACCATCTCCCACTCACTCTACCCCCCCCCCACTCACCCCCCCCCCCACAACTGTCCATGACCAAACAATCGAATCTTAATTCTTGATCAACACCACTGGCAAGATGACCCCTCCACCCCCCCCCCCCATGTGACCTACCCCATGACCTAACTCCAGCCACGCCACTCACTAAGGGACACACACACACACACACACACACACACACACACACACACACACACACACACACACACACACACACACACACACACACACACCAACAGCTTCCTGATTCATACAAGTGCCATTCCTCCCAAATTTTTGTCTTTACTTCCTTTCTTCATTCATTCCCCATGCTATACGTAATTTCCTCCTCCTTTCTTTCCTATTGGCAATGATTCCCTCTCTCACAATCCCAATCTCTTCCTCCATTTCTTCCCCCTTGCTACATCACACACATCGTTCCTTTCCGTCGGTCACCAGGGAGGTCAGGATTTTACTCGGTTGGATTAGGGGGTGTGGCACGGGCAGACGGCACGATTGGGAAAAAGTTAGAGATTCCTTCCAACACTACCACCCTCTTACACACACAGCGTTCTTGCCTTTCTCCCGATTGGCTGGAAATAATAACACACACCGAGGGAGGAACAATAACATACTCGCTCACATTCTCCCTTACACACACACACACACACACACACACACACACACACACACACACACACACACACACAAACACACACACACACACACACACACACACACACACACACACACACACACACACACACACACACACACACACACACACACACATTCCTTATAGGATTCTGTCATGTAAAAAAAAAAAAAAATGGGATTTAATGTATCCTTCAAACATTGCCACGAAACGCCACCCATATTGATAGAGTTAGTTTTCTGGCGCAAACAGGTGGAGTCAGAAGCCCAAAATTCTCTTACACGATCACATACACACACACAGGGGCCTTAAGCGTGAGTGCAGCAGGAGATTCGCACCCCGACATTTCCTTTCCCGGCCACCCCCAGACAGCTGTCAATATATGGGCATCTGTTCTGCTCCTGCTTATTTCCACCGAGACCTTTCCTATATTTCTGCATTGTGGGTGACCCTCTTTAAATGCCGTAGGGTTTGTCTGTGTGTGTGTTTATATTTTCATGCACGGTTTGGTTTATTCCGTATCCTCGACTTATTTTGAAATCTTCGTCACTAGACTGGTATGCATTTTCCCTTTCTATTTAATTTGCTCTTTCAATCTCTTTCTTTTTTCTTTTTCTCTCACACGTCGTTTCCACACAATTCCTATTAATAATTCAAAGAATAACACCAATAATGTAAGAGCAGAAATCATGTTAGAGGTGGACGTTCTGTGAGGATAAAGAAAGTTACAGTATCCTCTAAACCCTGGGATGATACAGATTCCAGAGTCAAGGCGTGACGGCTCATGTCCACGTCCCTAACTGAGGCCAAGTATCTATAAAATCTCTACCTGTACAGTCACGAACAAATGTACACAAACACCTGGAAGCACATTTAGTAAAAGAAGGCGTGTTTTAGTTATATATACACAAATATATACACTATATACATACACATGCCGAAACTCACTAATATCAATATTAACAATATCCCCGAACATAATTATTTATTAGGTGTGACTCTGTGCTTAAATGAACATATAGATATATGCACATAGAAATATACTGATAAAATTATGTCCACAACGCGCAAGGGAATGAATGAACCCTTTGCTCTGCCCCTAAATATTTTTCTCATGTGTTTCATCGTGGTCTTAACTCGACTACAACTTCCTAGACTATTCCCAGTTCTAAAGGACCCAATACACATACCCTTCCATCATACTCCAAGCTTAACAAAACCTTACAAATATTCTTCCCACACCAATAATACCCTTCACATATACCCATCCAGTAACACCCACTTCTGATGCCCTTTACAAATACCTTATCAGTATACCCTCACCTCTGACACACCTATACAAATATCCTTATACACATCAAATGCCCACCTCCCCTCTACCGACACGCCCTTTCTATTTCCCCACGGCACCTCCACCTCCACCTTTAAGGCCACGGACGGCAGCAGCATCACAGTCACAGGGATCAATTCGCCTCGGTGTTGTTGTCTGTGTTCTGCTTAAGGAAACGGGGAGTGAAGGTGTCCTAATGGCAGCGCCCTGAACATTTCCAAACCCCTGGCCTTTTACAGCACCTCCCCTCCTATCTCTTTCTCCATCTTCACCACTACTTATCTCAGCTTTCTCTATCCTCTGTGTATCTTTTCTGCCCCCTCTCTATTTTTCTGTTTTCTTTTTTTTTTCTTTCTTTCTTTCACACACACACACACACACACACACACACACACACACACACACACACACACACACACACACTATCTCTCTCTTCATCTCAGCTTAGTCTTTACTTTTTCTTCATAAAATATTTTTCTTTTCTTTGCGTCTCCTAGGTTTTCTCAGCCAGCTCCTGTCCCTCATAATCCTGACTTGAAAGAGATGACAAGAAATAAGTAAATACTAGAAAATAAGAATTAAAAAGAAAATGTTGAAACAATAAGAAAAAGCAAAAACAGTGATGAGGGAAAACAATGACATCAGATTATCACTACGAGAGACAAAGAAACAAGGACAATAGGAGAGAAGAGGACAAAAGGAAAGGAGAGGAGAGAAGAGGACAAAAGGAAAGGAGAGGAGAGCAGAGGACAAAAGGAAAGAAGAGGAAAGAAGAGGAAAGAAGAGGACAAAAGGAAAGAAGAGGAAAGAAGAGGAGGAAAGAAGAGGACAAAAGGAGAGGAGAGGAAAGAAGAGGAAAAGATCAGAGAAGAGGACAGAAGGAGCAAAGAGTACACGAGGCAAGAACAGGACAAGTAGGCTATGTGAGAAAGGTGACGAGAACAGAAGGCGAGGCAAAAGAAGATAAAAACACAACACAACCCATGCACCCAGCAGAGCAGACCAGACCAGACCAGACCAGACCAGGACCCACACCGTCATCAGTAGTAATGAGGCAAAACCCAACTCCCTCCCCCCACCCCCCACATACACAACCAGTACCCCCACTACCACCACCAGCTCAAGCGTGGTCCTGGCCCGCTGGGGGATTAGTGTCACCGCCAGAAGGAGCTCCTGGCACGCCTCAAAGGAACCCTGGGACGTAAGTGAGATGGGAAAAAGGAAGCCTCAATGACATTCTTTAGTCGGGCTTCTGAGGGGTTCACGGCAGTGTCCTCTCTCTCTCTCTCTCTTTCTCTCTTTCTCTCTCTCTTTCTCTCTCTCTAGTCCTATTTTTTTCTCTCTCTTTCTGTCTCTCATTGTCTCTCTCTCTCATTATACTTTCTCCATTCTCTTCTTTCTTCCTCTTTCCTCCACTTTCCTCCTCTCTCCTTCCTTTTCTTTCTTCTCCTTTCTTCTATTCCTACGTTCTCTCCTCCTCTATTTACTTGTTGTCATCTACTTTTCCACTTTATCTTGTCCTGTACGTGTCCTTTCTCTTTTCATCTCATCCCTTTTCTTTTTTCAACTCTTTGTTTCTGTTGTTCTTTCCTTTTCTTTATTGTGCCATTTTTTGTATCCCTTTCTAAGTTGTCTATTATATGTTCATTCCCTTCATCCCTTTTCCACTTCATCTCTATTATTATCATCTTCCATTTTTTTTCTTTCACTCAACGTCAATTATTACTCTCCTCGTTCTTCTCTTTTCCCCCTTTGCATCCATTCTCCATTACTCCTTCTCTCTCTCTCCTTTTCATCATCTTCCTTCGTTGTTGTTCCTCTCACACCAAACCATCCCACCTCACCCATGCACCTTCCTCAAGCTTCTCATCAATTGTCTCTCCCCTTTGCCTCACCTTATCTCTTCCAGTGTAGGCTACTCCCCCTTGCCCTAAACCCCTCCACCTCCCCCCCCCCACCCTCCTTCATGATCCCTCAACAACATTCATCACCGGGCACAGTGACACACGCACACACACACACAGAGAGAGAGAGAGAGAGAGAGAGAGAGAGAGAGAGAGAGAGAGAGAGAGAGAGAGAGAGAGAGAGAGAGAGAGAGAGGGAGGGGGATGTAAATTGTAAGGCTTCCACGAATCCCAATAACACAAGCGAGAGAGAGAGAGAGTAGGACCTGCGAGGAAAGCAAAAATACCCAGCATCATCAATCTCCCACTAGTCTGGTGAACTGCAGGAGTGATTCGAATATTATGCATAGGAAAAAAGTTGACATTATTCTTTGGAGCGGTAATGCCACCTCAAAATATACCACGTACAGTTAGTCACTATAGCGAATGACATTATTCATTGAAGTAGTAATAAAATCTTAAAATATTGCACGTACAGCTAGTCACAATATTACATTCTTTGTCACAGTTTATTAATGTATATATCCGAAATCAATGTAGTATGTGCATGATGCAGTCGAATATCATTTAGTTTCTATATCAAATTATTAGCGGATTTTTGTAGATATGAAAAATCCAGATAACATACTTGTGTATAGTATAGTAACTTTACGCGTCTTATAAGTCTTATAAGTAGTGAACAAAAATATCATTCAGGACTATCCATTCATATTTCTTGAAGAACTTTATAATCGTGTTTTTCAGTTCAAATCATAATCTTAAAAACAGATAAACATTGTACGTAATATTTGGAAAATATCAATTCTCTCGTAATTGGTACGATTACCATTGACAACCTAATCTTCAATATCTCGCTACACACACACACACACACACACACACACACACACACACACACACACACACACATAATGGTTCATCCTAATGGCCCCCTTATTGAATGTCACACCTCATCAACAGTAATAGTCAGGTGGTCAATGGTCTTTCTATGTTATCTCTCCTTGGTTGTTGTGGTAAAGATCAGGCTGGGATATATATACATTTATTCTCTCCTACCCACACACTATTACTAAACATGTATCGAGGGGGGGGGGGTATGCATGAATGAGGTGGATGCTATTTCAGGCTCTGTTTTAAGTAGTTGGTTATTTGTATTCCAGTGTTGATAAGTTGCACATCATTACGTAGTTGTGTAAATATTTTGTGTAATTTGTACTGTATTGCATAACGTTTACCGAAAAAAATCCATCTCACAAAATTGATAGAATATAAAGGAGGTCGGTTCATTTCGCCAGATTAAGAAAAATTATAGTATGTTTGCGAGACCCATCCTCCTGGGTCTGACAATAATCCTTTTATCCCACAACACTGTCCCAAACACCAATATAACCCCCTAATCTTATTCCTCTACCACTGCCCACAAACACTGCTACTCACCCCTTTGTAATTCCTCTTCATCCAACCCTGCCACTGACCTCTCTACCCCACACTGCCCTTCACCTCGTCTATCCATTAAACTCTTTTCCCAACCCTGCCACTGCCTCCTCTATCCTTCCCCTGCCTTTATCCCCGTCTATCCCTTAACCTCTTCACCCAACCCTGCCAGGGATACCACTATCCCCTAACCTCTTCACCCAACCCTGCCGCCGACCCCTTTATCCCTCCCCTGCCCCCTTCCAAAGACGTCAACAACACCCAGGGTATAAGCTGAAAATCGCATTATCATTACACACGATAGGAATCCTGTCTCTGTCAAGTGGCTTTAGAGTCGAATAACATCGTCATTATGTTTGATAAAAATAGATTAAGCACTGTTATCAGGAGATATGATGAGCTGTCAGATTTGCTGAGAGGAAAATATCACGGGATATTTTTTTTTAATGGAAGGACAATTGGTATCTGGTGTGAGTGTAAACGAGCCCGAAGTCAAGCAAATATCGTCACTATGGGCACAGTTCACACGAGCAACTTTAGTATGAAATGGGAACCTCGAGAATCATTGCATGCATGGCAGCTGTGAGTAGCAATTACTTCAAATGCAGAATCGACTTATCATCTGAAACGCTTGACAAAATGCACCATCATGGCAGAATGGTGCCTATAACTTAGTAGTCTGTACTTCTTATAAATTATGTCGACAAGGAGACTTTAACCAGGAAAGTGACAGATAAACAGGAAATTACATATAAAACAGAAAATTGAAAGATGATATTGGAAAATGAGATATAAACCCAACTCCCAGAAATAAAACCGTCTCCAAGTCAAGTGTATGCCTTATCGTAGTACTTGTTTTCCCTTCCTCTTTCCTTTACGTCAGGGACTCGACTTGAAGGTAAGTGTCTCGTCAGTGCAGCTGGTCGGTCCTCAAGTCAGTCATGCCAACAGTAATCCCCTTGACCCATCCAAGTCCCAAAGTGAAGGAGGATCATTGTTGTCATGAGGAATACCAGCCAACGCCAGGCACCCCAACACCCACGTAAACACATATACACAAACTCACATACAGAACAGAAAGACACACACATATAGAGACAGACAGACAAACAAATATCCCGTTAAATATTATCGTGCGATGAAAAAGAATATATCAATGTAAATAAAACTATCTAACTACACTGCTCCACTAACAAATTCTATAAAAGAAGGAACTGCGGTATTATGACATTGAAAATAGCAGTCATGTATCCTTTGCTTACTTAGTTCATATGTATCTAATTAAAGTATTACGATACATAATTTATATTGATTTTGTAACATACAACTGTAGTCATCACCTTCCGTCAAGAATCAAGTAAAAGTTTGCTCGCCTCGACTCTCACACTGACCCTCGCTCTGGTGAAATAGTAGTGTTCTTTTGCAACCTATAAATATTACGAGCACTGACCAGGCTGCCTGCCCTTCATAGGTGCCACCCACCCCACTTGTGCAGCTTCATATATAGAGAGATACAAGAGCATTTGGGCCTCCACACCCGTTGCCCTTTTGTTTCGTAAAAAGTGCAGTACATGAATTTATGCCTCTCTGTCATCTAAACCACTTCTTTGCCCGCCTCACTTGTGTAACCCTGGGTGTGGAGCCGTGGACTGACCAAGCAAAGGGGGCGAGAGTGGAATATTAACAAGGCACTGCAAGAAATTACCACGATAATTGCTGGGACGTGTAATTACTTTTTTATGCCCAAATGGTCTGAACGGATAACGAGACGTGGGTGGGTGGATCGGGGGCGGGAGGGTGGTGGAGGTTACAAGGCGTTCAGGTGGGCAAGTAAGTCCCCTTCTGTGATTCGTTTGAGGCACATGCTGCGTAATTCTTTTTCCGTGTGTTTTTGTGTATATTTTGTTCTACTGCAATTAAAAGTATTTGTTATGATATTGACGAATTGGGAGCTATTTATACCTCCAAGCACAATGGAATCGACCTTGGTTATACTGCAGCGATAATAGGAATGGAGCTTTCAATTCGATTACACCAAATTTTCACCTTAATAAAAAATTATGAATTACTGGATTATAATCAGACTTATAGCCTGGCATGAGCCACGTATGTATGTTCTTCTGGAAAGGAAAACAGCCTTGTACGAAGCACACTTACCGGCCACGTGAGGAAGAAACCGATTATTATATATCAAGGCGCTATCTCTTAGAGAAAAATTAATTCAATACAGGAAACGCAAGATAAAATGGAGTCAGTAGGGGAGGAGGGGAGATGTTGGGGTGGGGTGGGGGGAGAAGGAGGAGGAGCTAAGGGGAAGCGATAAAACTAAAGGGAAGTGCTTACCAGGGCTCTCTCTCTCTCTCTCTCTCTCTCTCTCTCTCTCTCTCTCTCTCTCTCTCTCTGGTTAAACTCCGGTCACCTCTCAGAACCAGTCCTCTGCTTCCACGAATCAAGATTTGTTTTTTGTAAGTGTAAAAAAATACGACACTGTAAAGAGTTATATCTACAAGAGAGAGAGAGAGAGAGAGAGAGAGAGAGAGAGAGAGAGAGAGAGAGAGAGAGAGAGAGAGAGAGAGAGAGAGTTACAAGGACAAGTAGCACCTCAAAAGGTCTTACTACCCATACCAAGGAGGTACCGTAGGTGTAGTAGCAGTTGCTGACTAATAGTGAGAGAAAAGTATAGTAAAGAGAAGGCTTTCCCCACCCACCTCTCCCACCCGCATTGCGGGTATGGAAATGGAAATGTACCTAACCCGGAGGAAAAAAGGCCGGACTAGGACATTTTTGTACAGAAAAGGAGGAAACAATCACTTTAACTCTAATAGGCTTGGCAGAAATTTGTCTAACTGTGTCTTGAACTGCTCTATCGAGGAACTATCAACTACCTCTGCTGGTAGCTGATTCCAGACATTGCAGATTTTATATGTGAAGAAATTACCTAACGTATTATGGCGGAAGCGTTTCAAGTCTAGTTTCCATCCATGCTTTCTAGTTGCATTAGTGTTTAAGCTAAACAGGCACTGATAATCAATGTTTTCATATCCACGAAGGATTTTGAAAACTTCAATTAGTTGACCTCTCAAGCGTTTCGTCTCTAATGAGAAGAGACCTAGTGCCTGCAGCCTTCTCTGGTAGCCCATGTGCTTAATTGATGGGATCAGTTTGGTGGCCCTAGCCTGGACTCTCTCAAGCCTCGCAATGTCTTTCTTGAGAGTCGGCGACCAGAACTGCACAGCATATTCCAGATGTGGCCGAACCAAAGAATTGTACAGAGTGAGGACTATCTCTTTGTTTCTAAATCTAAATTGCCTCTTTATGTAACCAAGAAGAGAGAGAGAGAGAGAGAGAGAGAGAGAGAGAGAGAGAGAGAGAGAGAGAAGAGGGAGGAGAACACATCATGCCAACCCACACTACTGCTACTAATAATAGAAAGTTTACAGCTAGTATGATAAGGATACTGTCCCATGTAAAAATATATACAGTATACTCTGCCTAATTTTCCTGTCCACATGACAACACTATATAGGAAACATTTTACTGCAACACAACGCATGACACACAAACAACATTGCTATGGTAGAATACACTCAAATCACACACACACACACACACACACATACACACACACACACACCTAAAAAAAAACACATACATAGCCTATCCACACTATCCCAAGCCAATTTCATCCTCTTTCACACGCACAAGCACACACAAATACCAAATACACCCTTCTCAACACACACACACACACACACACACACAGGAACACAAAAATAGCAGAGGCGGCAACAGTTTGAATCAGCAGGCGTTGTCTCCCTTCTGGCCAACCTCTGGAGATCACGCTTGCGAATTGGTGGTTGTCGTGAGGTGCAGCGCTTATATGGCGGGGGACAAGAGGGAGGGTTGGGTTGGATTGGTAGGAGGGGGTAAGTAGGGGAAGCCTTGGTTGGATGCAGGGGTTAGGGAAGGGTTAGATTGGTAAGAGGCGGTAGGTAGAAAGGTAAGTAAGGGTGAATTTGGATTTGGAATGAAGGGTTGCATGGGTAGAGAATGGTAGGATTAGGTGGGGAAGGATAAAGTAGAGAAGAGAGAAGAGTTGGGTTAGAGTGTAGAGTAGGAGATGGAAGGGTGCGATTGGGAGGGGAAGGAAGGATGGGCTTGGTTTGAACATAGTATGATTGTGTAGGGCAGAGGAGGACAGATGAGGATAGAGCAAAGGAAGGAAGGGACAGGATGGATTGGTAAAGCAGGAGAGGACGAAATGGGATAGCTAGAGTAGGGTAGGAAATGGAAAGGATGATATGAGGAAAGGAAGAAAATTGTGTAAAACAAAAATATGACGGTAAACTTTAATGGTATTTATATTAGAGATTCGGCTTCAAAAGTTGTAAAAAAAACGGAAAAAATAAGGATTAACCTGAGAATTTTTAGTGGGAAAATAGAGCTAGACTAGGTTGGGGAAAGTTAGGGTGGAGTAGGTCAGGTTGGGGAAGGTCAGACGCCAAGTATTTATATATGAGAAAATAATCAAAAGGGAAATATGTATTCTACCGAGATAGGCTTACACAATATATTATTCCACTCCACGAACGAAGCCCCGTGAGGTTCTACGTAACGGGGATGAAAAAAAAAATAGAAAGCAAACAATGGAATAGAAAAATAAAGGAAAGCGAAAAAGTAAATGGAAGGCGATCATAGACAACAGAGGAAAAAACAACAACAATGGAATGATATGTAAAGATAAGAAAAACATGAAGAAGCGGGAGGGAGGCAACGAAGAGAAAGAAAAAAAAATCACGAAAAAATAACGAGGGAAGGTAAAAATAAAGAGTTAAGAAGGTGAAACCAGGCATGGCGATGTGGGTTTTGCTCCAGGAATCAGAAGGGAACTGGTGCGTGTCAGGGCGTGGGCGTGTCCCGGTGAGGGCGTGGGTATGGATGTGAGAATGAGAATGGGTGTATGAATTTCTGTAAGGGCGTGGGAATGAGCCAGAGAAAGCATGGGTGTGTTTCTGTTTCTGTGTGGGCGTGGGTATGGGTGAGAGGATGGGTGTATGTGAGTGTTGTCGGGGTATATGAGTGTCCCGGTGTATGTTTTTAAATACTAAATTGACCGGGTTACAAATTGGAAAGCTAATGATTCCCAACAAACAATATTATAGCCTGGGAACAGAATATAATCAATGTAATCAACGGGCTGGGTAATTGTTGTGATCGTTTTGTAGATATCAGTAGCCAACCAACCTGACCAAAAGTGACCAGCAGCCTCTTGATTTATCTTTATGAGAGAGGTTTTGCGATCCCTACTTCCCCTTTCTTTTCCTGGCCACTGCATGCCTTCGTCCACTTCAGGGTGTGAGGTCATAGCTGCCTGGGGCCACATCGAGACTGTAAACCCTTAATTATAAAGATTCAGGGCGAAGGAAACTGGAACTCGGGAGTCCTGCCAGGGAAATAATCGCACAGTGAAATTTTAGTGTTCTCTCGAGAAATTCTGCTGCTTTATGGCCGATGCTTAAATAATCCTGCCATAATACTTTGTTAGTCGCAGGGCCACATGGTCTTAATTAATACCTTAGTACTAGTGTAGCTTTATTGCCTTACTAGTCTTAGAGTACCCTGAAGGTTGATATGCTATTTACTGTTGTTAGACACTGTGATTAATATTTATAAGAAAATGAGGAAACGTAAGTATGATCATGTGTCCAGCATCTCAAACACGTGTCCAGCATCTTCAACATATACATACACAACATACTGATAATTACTCAGCTATTTACGTCCAACGAGAAGGAATAATGTGTACCGTAGTTCCTTCGTTGACCAATAAGTACATGTCATAGGAACCTGCATACATGATTTTGCATATATATGAATTAATTATCTTGGATATTTGGATCGGTAAATTACTGGGCGTTCCCTTAATTCATATTAGACTAAACCACTAAATTATACTCATCTAAAGGTATCGTAATGACCAGTGTGTTGTAGACTGGTCCATAATGCATAGTAGGTGATTACAGTAATTACTCTCCTCCTCACCAACCATACTGTTTACTACACATCAAAATCCAGGGTGTCTCTCACATCTAAACCACAATATCTTAAGGGGGAAGTACAGCGCTGGTAAATCTGGAGCGACTTATTTCCCCACACTATTCCAAGCAACAGGCCATCACTATCTTTGTTTATCTGGTCCTATTTACTGTCATACGTTGTAGGAATCAAAAGGCACCAATGTACCAAATGTATATAACCTCATAAGGGAATCATTATTATCATGGCGGGCGAGTTGGATGGCTGCTGATTCCTCCAAGCTATATCAGGAAACAGATCTGTCTTGTAACAATATTTGGAGGAATCACTAGCTTTCTAATTTACAAACACTGTACTATCTCTCTCTGACGCCACGAACACACTTACACATAAAAGACACATAAAAACACACACTCATACAGTGGCACGCGCGAGAGAAGGTAAGTAACAACGTAGTGTAGCTCCCAAAACCATCGTTAATGTGTGGTACGAAGGATGGCAAAATGAATAAAACTTTTTGCCACCTCACGCAACACGTGTCAAATAACATGGTCCGGTGTGGCAGATTGTACAGCACATTATTTTAACGATATTTTTGGGAGGTACGGTTGACCACAGGAATTCTTAAACAGGCTATATGGAAAGAGAGGCCATTATTCTGAAAGTACTGCAGAATGGTTTACCAAGTGACTCGGTGATTAGCAAAACAACAAAGGTAATAATAATAATGTTGTATTGGAATTACGTAGTCATACATTTTCTTTATATGTAAAGCCTCGAAAACACCAGCGTGTGTACGTATTCTTGTGGCCAATAACAGTACAGTACAAGGGTTGTGGTGAAGTCAGTGCCCGAAAATCTTAATAGGTTCGGGTTTGGGTGGGATGACCAGTTATAATTATCATACAGGATGTCATATCGTACCTCTGTTATACTACCTCTTGGGTCTGAAAGAAAGGGAACATTCACGGTCATTTAATTAAAGGGGTCCGTTTTATATCCGGGGGAATTGGCGGTATACTTATTCATCCAAGCTATGCTATGAAACAGGTCCCCTTTCCGTACACACTAAGGTTTTCTGTTTCCTGGCAGAGTTTGGGGGAATCTTTAGGTCTCCTATTCCCCTCCAAACAAAAGGCCAATTCACTCGACCCCCAGAGCACATGTCATGCATTTTCTACACCCCATTTCTTAGTTGAATAAATAGGCCGCGACGAATGGCAAATAAACTCGATGAGAGAGAGAGAGAGAGAGAGAGAGAGAGAGAGAGAGAGCATGGAGGATCCCCACCACTTACACATATACTGCAGATTTTACGAAAAGTACAAGACGAGCTATAAGATTCTTAACGAAAAAAGGTAAAGTCAACTTCGAGTGTGTGTGTGTGTGCAAGCGCGAACTACCGCTGGCAGACATCTCTAAAACCAGACAGAATCAGGAAAGTATAAAAAGAACCCGGAGCCTCAAGAAAGCAGAAAACAAGTAAGAGCAGATGTTACAGAAAAAAAAAAAAAAAACACAGAGGAAAGAAAATTACAGTATACCAGGTGCCCCAATGTGGTTCAATTTGTTCTTGCTTTGGGTTGGCAGCGTCCGGCCGAGGAATTCAGCTGCTGAAGTAAGCGAGTACAACAGAACCATTATTTTTCTTTGTCCCTTTTCTTTGGCGTGGTGCGGTGGGTGTCAAACTGGTTCGCCGTGCGTTCAGCTTCCGTTCGTTGCTACCCCGAACTCTCCCAAACTCTCTTACCCACCCAGTCTGGTTTTTCCCGTTGACGAGGCGAGCAAAAACATAACGACGGAGCAAGCAACCACCAGTAAGTGCAATTTACGTCAGTTAGCGCTAAGAGGGAAACCAAAAAAAATGGACGTAATAAGTTTCCAAAGGTTGGCGTGTGCTTGAAAAAAGTAATAATAATAATAATAATAATATCAGCAATAGTCAGCTGGACAAGTTTCACATCCGTCGCTGTCCAGGTTAGTTGATCAAAATAGAATGAAGAAATGTTTAGTCAAATGAACTTGTTTTTGTTGCGTGTACAAAGATATTTATAATACGTGGAGAGAATAAAATAATATAACTTCTGAAGATCTCAATGGCGTTATAATTCCCATCAATAAAGTGTTGATGAATCCCTGAGACGTCATATACAAACTTCATAATTCTATTGCCTCTTGTACGTGGGGCCATTAAAATTACTTATGAATGGAATGACTACACACACACACACACACACACACACACACACACACACACACACACACAAAAACGCACACACATACACACACACACTTATACAACAGTACAAAGGATTCATCAGCGTTAATTAGGTATTCCTGGTTTTCCACACAATATACAAGACTTTCCATAATATTATACAGGTAAACTCACCAACCAAGATGACAAGGATATGCAGGACGAACAGTCTTCACACACACACACACAGCGGGGTACTCACCATCTGAAAATATAAGGGAAAATAAATGTAAACCGAGAGAAAATAATTGCTAAGAGAGTTTTTACATGGATGAGTTAGTTACCAGAATGTAATCTCTTATACTCGTACACTGTTTAATATTTTCTCTAACATATGTTATACTTTGCTTTCTTATCAAAGATATTTAATGGTGGGGGAATATATGAGGCGAAGAATGAAAGTTGCACATCACTATCCCTGATAAAGTCACTAAGAGGGCATATTAATCTTCATGTAGTTGGCATCAACAGTTATTCATATATAGTATACAGTATTATTATATTTTGCTGAGGGAGGCCTGAGGAGATCAACACAAACACATCTAATCAATTTTATTTTATATGGCCTAAATGTACCGGCTGCTTTATTTAATTCCATGGATTTTTCGGTATATGTAATGCAATCCAAGACAAAATATACCAAAAAATGTACAGAGCTAGATACTTATATGTAACTTATAAACACTAGAGTTTACGCGAAAGGTATATATAAGGTCATAATACAGATACTTAGAAGAAAATCGATGCATTGTCACCAGCTTTAAAATATAAACAAACACTCACTACAGACATCAGAGGAAGGAAGGAAGGAAGGAAAGATTTCGTACTTAAAAAATCAAAAACAAAAACAGACATAAGTGAAACCCAAACTATACCTGCATATAGGAAAATAGAATAAGAAATAATGGGCTGCATAGAAGACAAGCAAGGCACGAGATTCCAGTAACATTATGGTTGTATTTATCTAATCACGATGAAGAGATGTTGCCTTGACTATATATAATGCTGTTCCTCCACCGGTTAGCAAACATGACAATAGCTAGCGGTAATATTTTTTATCCTTACTACGAGGATTTATTGCTGCTAATATATTATCATCTATATAGGCTTTGCTTGGGCTATCGTCATCATATCATCATCGTGCATCTTTCAGACCAATTTAAGATAAAGGCTTATCGTATATTATCCTATTCATTTAGACGGCCAATTCTACCTCTAGATTACTTGCTACCGGCTGCTAGCTTCTTTATCTAATCTCCCAATCGGCGCTGTCCGTCAACCGCGACCTCAATCTGCCGTTCTCTAATTCAACTCATGCCTCAATTATCCACTCAGCGGCACACAAGACCTCTCATTATCACCACACAAAAGCAGGCCGAGATGAACGCCTTCTTCTCGCCTCCGATCTCTCCCATAACAACCCCGAGGGAAAATTCTTCATAACAAACCCACAGGTAGCGTCTCACTCGAGGGGAGCTTAGAAAACTACACAGACCTCAGAGAATAATAACGGGTTTCTAGAAATGAACGCTCTCCCTATAAACGTTTTGGAAATAACACCGTGTATGAACGAATCCAGAGGGAGGAACATAAATTGGAGGGGAAAACATGTACATCTTTTAATATACACAAATAATGAAGTAAAAATAAGAAGAGTGAAAGTGTTAAATTACATCAGCTGATTATATATCTAAGCATTTTTTTTACTGTGGAGAACTAGATGCTACGCCTTGCAACAACACTGATTACACTACCTCAAACCCGATCCAAACTACTCCTCTCAGTGGTGGTTGGTCGTGTTCAGGAGCATACAAACCCGATCCCACACGAATGAGAATACGGCCGTCAGTCATATTTCCTTCCCGGGTATCCAGATAAAAGGCAAGAGTGGCATATCACTGGGGTGTCTCCTGTTTATCTCCCTCGGGCCTCCAGATTACCAACTTGTTATGACGGGGACCTGAGAGTGACCACAGAACGCCTCTTGGCCAATCAGACCCGGATCATCCTCGCCTCGTAATCATTTAGGGTTGTTAGTATTATCTTTTAGACACCCACATTCGTCACCGGGCGCTGCTGAGGTATCTCCACGGCCCCACCATTAATCACCATCGCTTAGAATGGTGGGTAATACGTGTGCCTGACAGCCATAACTCAAAGGGAGGCCTGGTACAGCGGGACGTCTACTGTGCTGGTGTCATCTTGTGCCGCCAGGGGGATGAAGTGGACAATGTTCACGCTCGTAATGACGAAATCAGTGACGCGAGGCTCCTTCCGTCATGCAGCTGTAGCAAATACCGAAGCATGAATATACGAATGATTTCTGCGTCACCTGAAGTTCGTCTAACTGCAGCTGGAACGAGGGAAGATATTTAGGTTTAAAGGTGGTGAGGACTAAAAGGTGGTTGGTGAAGACTGCAAGGCTAATTGTATGGACTAAAGGGCCAGCGGTGAAGACTGGAAGGAAGGTAAGCGGTGAGGACTGGAGGGGACTGCTGGAGACGCTACCTGCTCACCTACTGATTATGAGCAGCAGACGCCCCCAGCCATGCCTTGTAATATACTGGTATTATCCATTAAGCAACACCTGCCTCAGAAATTATACTTATTAGTGAAATGGGAGTTTCATTTCCCGCTGCTGCCAATGATAGCCTAAAACTGGGTTAGAGTAGAGGAGTAACAGAGCACCAAAGTGTACCAGTCAGTGTCAGCGCCACAAGCAGACGTGTTGGACCCCAGGCACTCGTACAGCTGAAGGGGCATGTACAGTAATGTTGCCCGCTAATTGAAGGTCACAGATAGCTCCAAAATGAACCAAGAAACCGAACTTATTGCTTCGGTGTTGCCAAGGTCCCTTGTTTTGTATAATGATTTGGAAGAATTAGTAGACTGAAATTCGCCTACAATATACCAAACAGGCCCCTTGACCGTCCAATGGGCCAATGATGCACTTGTGTGCTATGTAACATTTTCTGCCTCTGTGATCCCATCCTGTAAATTATTAAAAAAAATTAACTTGCATTATTAATATAATTAACTAACATATTAGAGTAAGTTATTAAAGTCTATTGCTCTACCTCCCTCCAAGTGAAACGACAGAAGGATATAATTATTTAGTTTACTATCTGTACTTCCACCAACGTATATTAGTTTAGCGGGACTCCCGTGCTTGACATTCCATGGATTATTTCCCACTTGGCCTGTATCATTAAAACGTATACCTCATTTTCTCCTAGCGACATTTAATTTCATAATTCTTACACGGTTGACTTTACTAAAGTACTTTTTTTCTTCTGGTGAAAATGTTTACCGGGTTTCTCATTTAAATTCTTAGTTTTTATTTTCGGTAAATGTAATGCAATCAAAGGCAAATTTTACACCACAAAATTGCACAACTCTGTAGTTATGCGCAACGTGTATCTAAGGCCATATTGCTTAGAAGGGAGCCTGTATATTTCCGTCAGAATATACAAAAGGGAGTATCTTTCTAATTTTATATGCATGCAAGCATCCAGTTGGCACATTCCCACAGTCAGTTATATCAGCATCTATACAGGAGAGTCATTAATTTGGTCTCTTCCTAACCGTCAGTAATTAATATCTATATTGATCGTATACTTCTATGGATGAAACTTTCTTGATGTAATGTTGATAAATCTATACATTAATGCACTTGTATATATCGTTACATTATCAATACGTCTATACTAACGGTGAATACAGACTGTCGCGTGCGAAGACCTTTTTGTCACCAACTGTACGGTACTCTGCCAACCAGTTCCATTTATCACTACGTCACCTGTGTCTCTCTGGCCGTGCTGCTGCTCTTCCTCGATTATAAATGTTGTAAGTATTAAAAAATTCCATTCAAGGTGCAATATAAATCAGAATGTATACATGATGGTAAAAAATCTATGTTTGTAGATATGATTGACTGTGTATAATGTGTCTACTCACTCTACTTGATACTAATGTTAAATGATAGACTTAAAGCCAACCCAATCATACTAGCGATACCTAAGGCTAATACGAACGAATTAAGTCTAACCCAACTAAATATTAATTAACTTTATACTTTTAACTTCGAAAGAAAATAACTAAGTGTAATCTAACTTTACAGACGCAGACTTATCTAGAAAAGATAGTGGTGACTCTCCGCTGGAAAGGAAAATGACTGAAGACTGAGCACACTTGGTGAACATGCTCCCGGGCTTTATTCAATTACATAAAGTGTCTCACAACAGTAATCAAGTGGTGGTAAACACGTGTAATCTGACGGTAATGGTTATATCACACGAAACCAAATATGCCTGTAAGGGGAAACGAGGTATTATCTAGTTATAAACAAGGTAATTGAATTTTTGTGGTCGCCCTGATGTAGAGGCAATAGTACTGTGGAAGATGGGAGGTCGACACGTATTTAGAAGAGGAATAGGTTAGTAGTAGTAGCACAACAGCCTGAGGTTCAAAATGATCTTGTAGTTTGGGACCATAACGCGATATTTTGTTCTGGCGAGAATGCACTGCTTTCATTTAAGTGTTTTGACCTTTGCTGCACTTTTCGCATACATGCCAGTGTTTATAAGTTGCAGATATGTTCTACTTAGTTTCATGTTTTGCCTTGGATTGCAAGTACACAGTATATCATGTGTATGTGTGTGTTCGTGTGTTCAGGTTTAACTCCAAAATGATATGGAAACGTTGCCTCGTTCAACCTGAAAAATGAGGCCTACAAATTTTTGCAACTTACTGAATGGTATTTAAGAGGAAGGCCGCGTCACTCTTGCCAATCAGATATAACAAAAGGCAATCGTGTAAATGACATTCAGGCTTTACGGGGAGACTCTCTCGTTGGTATATTAGAGAAATACTGATTCCTCCAAAATAAGCCAGAAAACAGACGGCCCTAGTGTTACAAATAAGGAATACATTTTGTGGCAAGGTTTGGAGGAATCTGTAGCCCTCCATTCCAACACGACTTACTTGCTTTAATTAGGCCATCATGACTGGTGAGTTTGGTGTTTAGCGTTTGTTTCACCGGCCTTTTGTCCTCACTCTTAAGAGGACATCTTTTAGATTACATTTATTATTACTACAACCCGAAACCATCATTTTGTACTCTGAGCACTCTTGATACTGAGTTCTATATTAACGATTTATATGATCAGCTAATAAGCTAACATATTTCATATACTTTTTAATATACCTAATGTGGATGAATTTTAAAGGAATATATCCATTGAATTTTTCTTTCATTTCACAACACGTATTTACTCTGATATTGTTAAGATTTATAAAAGGTAATAGCATCATTCTTTCCAACGTCTATAACATCCCTACTGCCAATGTCATTCACTGATAAAGATAGAAAACTATGCGCCTTCTACATCCCTTTGAGAATTGAAAAGAGACAGACGCTGAAACAAAAGAAAAAGTAACTTGCTTAAGTGATGACACAATGTTTGAAGAGCAAAGTGCCACCAGCTCTTGATTATGGTGCTTGTGTGTGTGTGTGTGTGTGTGTGTGTGAGCGTTTTATTTTTCTACATTTAACAACACAGACACACACACGCACACACACACACACACACACACACACACACAAACTTGATTCACAACCACAAACACACACACATCCATACCGCAGCTCACTGAACAAAAAACACACACATTCAAGGCATGATGACCTTTCTGACATTCCACATTTTTTATCCAGGTATTTTCACGAAGTAGTTCCTCAGGTTACTTTATTAATATTCGCATCTAGCAGCAAGCACAGGATGACAGGCACAGGTCCGCTACATGAGAGAGAGAGAGAGAGAGAGAGAGAGAGAGAGAGAGAGAGAGAGAGAGAGAGAGAGAGAGAGAGAGAGAGAGAGAGACTATCAGGTCACACATTCCCCAATCGAAAGAAACTGAGTGCGTCCATCATAGAAAGATTGGGCTACGTTTGGTTAGGTTAGGTTAGGTGAGGTTATATTGTCTGAGTTATATCAGCTGCCAATTGGTTGAAGCTGCATGAGTGCATACAGGAAAACAAGGTATGGTTAAGCTTGGTTATAGATCAGTCTGTGTTATCATGAGTTATACCAAGTCCCACTAGGATAAAACATCAAGGGGAAAGCAGACGCATGATGCAGCCCACATACCCCGACACACTGACTAGGGGAATCTGCCACCCTCGCTCTCATCGATTACTCCTCTCCCCTCATGCATCACAACACCATTAATAAATCTTTCAGGAGCAGACTTGCTTTAAATTTGTTGTGTGTGAGATGATTTGTCCCTCCCCCTTTGAATACCTGTCTTCCTTCCTTCCTTCAAATTTTCTTTGTTGTATTTATCTTCTATGTCCTTCTCACTGCGTTCATCTTATGTTTTCTGGCTACTTTCCTTCTTTCCTCTGTCCTTTTTTTATATCTCCCACTAAATCATCTTTGTATTGTATTAACTCTGTTCTTTTGCTCCTGTTTTTCCTGTTTAGTGTTCTACCCGGTTTCTCTTGTGTCTGTGTGTGTGTGTGTATGTATGTGTGTGTGTGTTCTGTAGATATGTCTGTGTGTGTGCTTGCTTGAAGTGTGTCTGTGTGCGTGTGCGAATGACGTGTACATAAGCTTGATGTGTGCGTGTGCGAATGACGTGTACAGTACATATGCCTGATGTGTGTGTGTATAGTGTGTGTACATGTGCATGATGTGTGTATGTATGAGAATGAGGCTCGTATAGATATCCTAATTCATCCCTTGGCACCCTGGCACGCAAGAGGATTTTCCTAACGAGTATCTATAGAACCACATCACTGAATCTTACACCCCGTGATCGATTGTGAAAGCCACGACCTCTCGCCTTCCACCATCTCGTGTCAGATTTGCCCTAAGAAATCCGATCGCAACTCATAAAAATATACATACAATTGGTTATGCAAGCCATTAATCCCGTCTATCGAGAATGTGAATCGAAATGCTATTAGTTCCACAAAGAAAATAGAGATACAATTTGTTTTATCATGCATTAAGTCCACTGATCTTAAACCCCAATCACATCATCAACAATCCCATCAATATTAATTCTCAAAGCCGAGGATAATGACCAGTCACAGCGAATGTAACTTTACAGGCAAATCATACTAACATTAGGCACACTGTACACTGGGGCAGGGCAAACGTCACGCCAGAGCAAACACATACATAATTCCTTGATTTATCTGGAAAAAGAGGCCACGTCATGTTGAGTGAAAGCTTGAACACTCCTCAAGGAACGTAAAGGGAAAGGTGAGGTAAATTATTATAATGGTAAAATCGTCACTATTATAACAAACATCATATCGCATTGAAAGGTTGTAATAAGTGTAACGGTGGCAGAACATGTATTTACGGGTATTGTTATTAGATTAATTTTTTCGGTCATCGAGATACGTCACTCATTCTGGGTCTTTCGTAGCTTCCTCCTTCCTCTCTACTCATCAAATTCTACCCTTTCCTCTTCTTCTTCCTTTGTCTTACTTTCCACTTCCAATGTATGTTCAATTCTTTCCCCTTAATGGTATTCAAAGTGGGACATTATTATTAAATCTATTCGGTCATCGAGATTTCACCTCTTCTTCCGTCCTCTAATCCTCCTCTTCCACCATTTCTTCTTCCTCTTTCCGCGTCTCGTTTTCCCGCTTCCACCACGTCCATCTCACCTACCATCACCACCTTCCCATAACTGGCTTCCTAAGTGGGCCAGGTCGGACTGCTGATAATTAATGCTGACGCCCTTATCGCCTCTTGGATAATGAGACCTTCTGGTACTATTGGTCCGTCTGGTATATTAATGCCGGGGCCCATAACTCAACGGCATCCACGGCGGCCCTCTGCTCCATTATGGTTTACACCGCCGGTAATTTAGGAGAACACATACATCACTTGTCAAGAAGGCCAGTAGAGATAGTAGTACGTAGGGAAGTGTTGTGTGTGTGGGGGGGGGGGGAGATGCCAGACTGTATGGCTAAAAAAAAAAAAAAAGTACCGGTACACAAAAAGATGGACTTCGAGAGAAAACCCTACGGAAATGAAAGGGTGTAGATAAAGGGCATTGGTTTAAGGGATGAAAGGAGATAAATAGAGGTCGATAACACATAAAGGGAAATGAAAGGTACTAGATATGCTGTGATGAAATGAGAAAAAAACTATTGTAAATGAAGAAGGAAGAACAGAGACCCATACGGCATCCACAAAAAAATATATAAGGAGAAGCGATATGGGAAGACCAATGCTTCAGGATGGATTCACAGGGAGATGGTATGGGAGAGATAAAGAGGCTATAGAGCTCCGAATATGATTAAGAGGGCACTAAAATGATCGATATGCGCTGATGGGCGGCTCGATAGCAAACGATAATAAAGAGGAGGTACAGTCTTGGTCTAAAGTTCTGTCCCATCTCTGGTATATATATGATGGTGAGCTTTGAAGAATAATGTTGTCGTTAATGAGACATGATCGTTTGTATATTCTCAAGTGCTATTTTCATGATTCATAGGGCCATATTCAATAATATTCATGGTGTATACGATGGCGTGGTACCGGTACGATGGCTCTGTTATTTGTCTATGGAGCCGTCGTACCAGTACTACACCATGGCATACACCATAAATGTTCTTGAATATGGCCTATAGTCAGACAGAAGACACAATCACGTCTAACTACACGACAATGTTATTTAAGCAGTTATCCATCATATCAGCGAAGTTACTAAACTTTACACTGTAACTGTTCATCAATCAGGGCATATATGGACTCACCACCTTCTCCAGCCTGGTCTGTCACTTCTGTATCAATTATTATGGCCAACCCTAGATCAAATTAATTTATGTATGCGCCAAAGAACAGGAAGGGAAGTATCGTCTTGTGTTTTTATGGTGACTGACCCGTTGGCCTCTCTTCCTTCGACTCCATTCAGATAGGTTAACCACTTCTAATAATATATAGATATACATAGCATAGACTATATATTCTTACCGTATTATCGTGAAATGGGGTAGCAGACGGAGAATGGAAATTTGTTTATTGTTCATTATTCACATGTTTGACAAATGAAGGCGATGAGAATTTTGGTAGCTATGAGGCGCTGACTGCCAAATTATTCTAATCATCTTCAGAGGAGTAGTCTAACCATGATCTCTAGTACTTGAAATTGATACGTCCAGACATCCCGTGTGTTTTTTAACCCATGACATTAGCTCATTTTTCTAAATTTATAGGGACATTTTTCTGGTCCAGTAAGTACTTTGAGCTTTTCATGTTTGCACTACGGATACAAAATATATTTCCAATATATATTTTATTGATTGGTATCATTATCTGAACTAAAAAGATAGGAGGTCCCGATAAACACCTATGAGAGGAATGACGTTCAACTATCTTACGAGAAATTCCCTTAAAGCGATGAAGTGTTAACTACCTGTAATTAGGGCCTCCAGAAGCCACAAGTCTGTAGATTCAGGTGAAGATAAAAGACAGGGCGGGGAGAAGAGGCAGGGAGGAGGGGAAGCCTGGCCAGTTGGGAAGGGGGATGATCTGACAGAGTGGGAGATGGGTGTGATGGGGTGAAGCAGGTGTTGGATCGGTGGTGGGATGGGGCAAGATAGGGTGAAGTAGGCTTGGGGTGAGGTGTGGTAGGATGGGTGTGATGGGGCGAGGCAGGTGTAGGTTGGCAGGTAGGATAAAGTAGACTTGGGTTGATGGGGTATAGCAGGATGGGTGAGATGGGGAAAGATGGGGACAGATATGATTGGAAATAATGGGGTGGGAAGGGTCTGACCAAAGTACCTACGGTACTACAGCAGACTGACTGGGTGGTGGTGGTGGTGGTCCGGTCCAACGGTATTCAGAGGGCCAAACCTAAAAGCCCCGAGAGAGAAAGAAGAAGAAGAAAAAAAAAACATAGGGGGCCACTTGTTGGGTTGGTCGGTGTGATCCTCTACTGGGGTGACGGAGCATCTATGAGGTATGTGGTGCAGAGGGTCGATCATTCAGCCACCACTCTTTCTTTGACAATAAAAACGAGACTGTGGAAGTCAGAACAGGGTCTCCTAGGAGGCAGGTGGTTCCTCCTCTCTCCGCCCACAGAGAATGATAACAAGTCTCCCTTCTTACCTTCTGCACTGAGTTGGGAGGCTACGTCAATTACAGCGAATCCCCCAGGAATTGTGACTACTGTAAATGGGATGTGACTAGCCGAAGTGAATACAGTGATGACTTGAAATTTGTAATTTACTGATTGCCTTCAATAAAATTAATTTGGATAAACGTAAAGCAAGCAGTAACGTAAAGAAATTAAATATCTTCTAAGTAAGTAAATCCCAGATTAAAAATTGGGTACTTGAAAATATTTTGGTACGATCCAATCAACACAATTTATTCTGAAAAAAAAGATCAATTTCAAATACCACAATATCTATAACTTATCTTGACAAGTGAGAACGTATAAATTTAATATAGTTATACTAACCATTTGGCCTTCACTTTCTAATCCAACCACAAGTGTCTGGTGTGTACTCTTAATCATTCCTTCTTCTCATAATGGAGTATTTTTTAGTTACATTCTCTACAAATTACTACCTAGGCGTTTTACTCTGCTTGAGCCTGTGCACTCACTCCCTTCCAAAAAATATGTCTCCCACACGCGTGAAATATTTACCGATTTACCTTCTGACGCCAAATGAAGGGTATAGATACCTATGAGGCGTGCACTATCTCACAGGTTAAGTAGCCTTCTGCCGTGGACACATTTTATGGTGGTACCTGGTGCTAATCAGGATGGCACACGAGACAACAGGGGCCGAACCAGACTAAAACACCGGGGGATCAAACTGGCGAGGGGTACCGGTACCACTGCTGGGGCGGTTATATGATAAAGTTGACATGGGTGTTATTACAGGCCTCGGGTTCTGTTGCCTCTCCTCCACCCCCATCACTATTAGTAAAGGAATTCCTAGTAAACGCCGATACATACATACAGACAGACAGGTAGACAAACACACGTACACATACATATAAGCATATCTGTACAGTATATATATACAGTAAAAATATTAGCCTCGATCAGACCTGCGTGTACAACAATAAATACGATACAGTGAGCCTTCATGACTGACAGAGACTTTAAAGGGCATTGATTAGGTAAGAACAATTCATAATGCCAGAACAGCGTGTAAAAATATTTCAGTAACATGATGACGGGGAAGTAAAAAGGACAGGATGGTATATATATATATATATATATATATATATATATATATATATATATATATATATATATATATATATATATATATATATATACATATATATATACATATATATATATATATATATATATATATATATATATATATATATATATATATATATATATATATATAATTTATATATATAATATATAGCGTGTATATATATACATATACACGCTTTTAGATGGACCCTGGTGTTTGCGTCTTTGTAAAGTAACAACACACACACACTATATGTCCTCAGAGACATTTTAAGCAACAGAACCGAAGCAAAATCTCACCAAACTACTGTATGTCTTGGCTGGGAAGGAGGAAATTTTCGAGATTGTTGTAAGGACATTGTATGTTGAACGAAAGAAAAATAAAACTCTGACACGCCTGCCTGCCTATCTATCCATGCAACCACCTGTTCTCAGCCCTTAAGGTGAGCAATGATGCCAAAATAGTGAGAGCGAGGTGTGTGGTTTAATGATGGACTGCAGAATTTTGTAAAGCTTATCATGAACTTCCCAGCACAGTCCCGGACAAAAGTTCTATCGCCTCTCTGGTTTGAGGGTTAACTTTGAGATTAATTATGTCGTGAACGAGGTGACTCTGTCTTCTGGTTATTATATTCATGGCTTACAGTTAAATAAAAGGAAAAACAATTACACGTGTCTTTCACCACAGTATTCAACATCATGCCAGGGAGGTGACTGAACTTTTAACCATGACTGTACAGCCAACGTCGACCGGACTAAAACTAGAGTAAACTATAAACAATACAATTTTGCAGGTAACAACAGACTGGAGAAATTTTTAAATCTTATCGCGAATATCTCTGTGCAGGCAACGTCAAATGAAGCAGATAATAGGGTGAAATCTATCTCTAAGGAGAGGGCAGGATAATGGTAGATTGTAGAAATTCGAAGGTTTATCATGAACATCGATGTACAAGGAACCTTCAAATGATGAGGAAAATTCGGAAAAGATATCCAAATAAAACAGGCCAGGATTAATGGCAGCCCCAGAAAATTGTGGATATCATCATAGAACATAATTATCATGGTTAGAAGCATTTGATGGTATAATTCACTTCTAATTCACTTTTTTTTTTTCTATATATGCAGTTAAAAAAATCTTAACAAACCAATGAGTTACGGGAAGGTGGCTTTCCGTATATTATTACTGTCCACTTTATACGAATTACCGAATCTGGAGAAAAAATTGTGTGGTTATATAAAGGCAACTCGAGACGTTAATATGGTTAGGTCATCAAACATTCACTTGATGTAATGTTTAACGTCTTGAAAAGGTAAGAGAAAAGAAAACATCAATGAATTTGTACATGAATTTAATATTTGAAGAGAGAAAACAGCAACAAACCATTAGTCCATTAAGGTGTTGTCGTACCCTTTCTCTGTAGCGAGTACGAATTTACTTTTGTCCCTCCACTAATGACAATTTGTCAGAAAATCTACGGTACCTGAAGAACCGAGACAGAGGACGCCAGGCTTATATGGCTTTCATGACTAGTAAATTTGACCGAGTAAAACATTAAACCTGAGACAGCACACCGGCAGCGAAACTCTACACCTCTGTGTTTGGAAGCTCCTGAATGCATTGTGGTCCTTCGTGTGGGGCTGCATTATCTCAACCCATATTTTCTTTTTTATTATTATAACTCTTTTTAGTATTTCTTTATCATTATCAATATTATGATTAATATTATTTTGTTTGCACATAATTATATTTTGTATTTATTTTCCTTCCCTCTATTTCATTGTTATTATTAAGTTATATGTTTAGCCTTTCTCTTTCATTTTCTCCTTGGTATTTATCCTGTTGTTTTTTATTTCCCCCTTGATTTACTTTACATTTACTTGATTCTCCTTCTTTTCTATCCCCTCATCTCTTTCGTCCCTCACCTCATCTCTCTTCTAATGTTTCCTCATCACACTTGCTCTACTTATTCCCTCATTATTCCAAACTTCTTGACTTGCCCATCCAAATTCCCTCATTATTCCTGTACCCTGGTCAGCTCCATCAATTAGCAAATACTTTAATGCTTTGCAACTTTAAGAGTCATTATTTCCTCGATCCCAGCTAGACAAAAAAGAGAAAAAAAGAGAAAAAAAAGAGAGGAGGAGAGTGAAGAGAGTAAAATAAAGATCAAACACAAAGGTAAAACTGTGTGTGCTCCTCTTACGCCTCCCTCCTCTTTTCCCCCCATCCTAACTCACTCTCTCTCTCTCTCTCTCTCTCTCTCTCTCTCTCTCTCTCTCTCTCTCTGTGTCAATCCCTTCTTTGCTCCTTCCCTCCCAGAGCCTTAACATGCCAACCTCATCATTAGACCAAGACAATTAGACCCAATGCATGCGATTTCCCTCACCAAGACCAGGATGTCCTATTGTATATATTCTTGAGTCCTGCCGTGTATCCTGAGGCTTCCTGCAAACCACACGAATCCAGGAAAAAGTAACAATAAGACTAATTACACACACACACACACACACACACACACACACAAACATGTGTGTGTGTGTGTGTGTGCATCGGAAAGGAGATGAACGAGGGAGTGAGGGAGTGGGAGAAGGTGGCAGAGAGGGAGTGTACGGGAGAGGGAAGAGGGTGGACGAGAGGGATAGAGGGCAGGGGACAGAGCAAGTGCGTGCCAGCCATCATCGGTCTTGTGGTAATTGAGTTTGACATTCATGATTCTTGCATTAGAGCCACATCATATGAGGGCAGGTCGGGTGGAGTCACACGCGAGGCTGGCTACTAACTTGTGCTCTGATGGGTCCGAGATTAACTGGAGAATTATTGATTTATTCGGGCTCGCTTGGGGCATTTTCCCCTTCGTTGCTTCCTTGGTATTTTGCCCTTAGTTGCATGGTTTACCCTTAAGCTGCTTCCTATACCACATCTGTCCACACTATTCATTTGACTACTTCCGTTTCCACAACTACTATGGCTGCTTAGGGGGTTAATACACTTATGGTAGATTAGAGGGTCTTGATTCCTCCAAAATATGGCAGAAAACTGGACCAAATTAACAGATATAATGGTGATCTGTTGCCTGTAATAGATTGCTCCAGATCTACTAACACTATTCTATCCTTTAACCTGCAAACACTATACTATCCCTTATACTATCCCTTAACCTACCATCCCTTAACCTACTATCCCTTATACTATCCCTTAACCTACCATCCCTTAACCTACTATCCCTTAACCTACTATCCCTTATACTATCCCTTAACTTACTATCCCCTAACCTACTATCCCTTAACCTCCAAACAATACGCTTTGCCCTTCTACAAAAACCTGTCCAGTTGGCTTGATTTTGTCAGCTGCCTGGTTCGTAAAACACCAATTAGCAGCCTTCAAACAGGTCAGCCTCCCAAGAACACGCAACTTGGAATATGTGTACAGTCGCGTCTAAAGTGCTGTTGCCTCTTTGGTATGATGGTGAAGTTTGGGAATAATGTTGTCGTGAATGAGACGTGTGTTACTATTTATATTAATTATTATGGTTTACAAAAATAATAATAATAATAATAATAATAATAATAATAATAATAATAATAATAATAATAATAATAATAAATAATAATAATAAATAATAATAATAAATAATAATAAATAATAATAATAAATAATAAATAATAAATAATAATAATAAATAATAAATAATAATAATAATAATAATAATAATAATAATAATAATAATAATAATAATATCAAAATCGCTCCTTGTCCGTCAAAACACTATTCTCAATGTTCATCATCATACCAGAGAGGAGACTGAACTTACTTTCGACCGCGACTGAACAACCAAGAAAGATATGTGCAATCGTCAATAATATTCCTCAGCCATACTTCATAATATATAACCTTATGTGATAACCTTTTCCTTATTTGATAACGAGGTGACGGTAGTTCTATTTATATTATTTAATAGTTATAATTTGTGAATGTGAATATACTGTATAATGAGAGAATGAACAGTGCATCAGAACATACGCTGAATATATACAGTCGACTGTACTCCGGCTCTGAAATGTCACATCACATCATTCTCTAAACCAAAATAACAATAAAATATGATAAAATATATGGATAAGCTTGACAAATACCAAATACATACTTACACACAGAAAATATATACAGAGTTTCCTTTGTCCATTTCTGAGGTTTGTTTATTTATTTTGCTTCAGATTTTTCTCCGGAATTTTCCTTGTTTTGTTTGCTTGCTACATGATATTTATTGTGTGTGTGTGTGTGTGTGTGTGTGTGTGTGTGTGTGTGTGTGTGTGTGTGTGTACTCGGACAAGGGTAGGCTATGTGTGTCTAAGGCTTGGCACGTTACTGGTACCTCTACGAATAGGCTATGCGAAATAAATATGTTACATCCACCTCTAAGATTTCGTTTAATTTTAATGTCCTTTCCAGTGAAATGAACCTAAGAGGGAGAGAAGCAAAATTTAGTATAACTTTGACCTAAATGAGGAGACACATTATATTTGAAGGAGGACAAGTCGTAGTAAGGGCCAGATATAGAGGTGCAAAAAATCCAATCTAATTTCGTCTGAGATGACCATATACAATATATTGGAAGGAAGATAAGCCGTACGTAAGATTTAAAAGAGGACAAAACGTACTTAGTAATGTAGAAAGATAAATGAAGTACTTTATGTTAGGTTTATCTTTCCCCTCTGTTTTTTAATATATATTTTCCTCTTCTTTCTATTTCTATCCATTTTTTCTTGTTTGTATTATCTATTTGTTTTTATCTTCTCTCGTCTTCACCGCCTTTTTCCTCTTTCTCTCCATTCTTCCCTCCCTTCTGATGAGACTCTCCCTGACACACCCACGACCCACAGATAGACCCAAGACAACCCTTCTATCTCTTATCTGAACGAGAACCAGGGTAGGACATGGGCACGCTATCACCTTAAGGGGCTAATACACTTTGGGCACATTAGAGCGTCTTGACTCCTCCAAAGTATGCCAGGAAACAGGACCAGATTAAAAATATAAAATGAGAACCTGTTGCTTGGAATAGTTTGGGGAAATCAACTGCGTTCCTTCCCTTCCCAACTACCCATGCACCCAGACATAGCCACATACCTACTCCTCTCTTCCTTAAGCGAGGAGGAAAGAAAGAAGAGATAAAAAGAAGTAAAGAAAGGAATAAAGGAGATGGAGAATGTATGTAAGAACTAGAGGGAAAGATGAGATGTTAGAGAAAGGTGGGAGAGGGGACTAGACAGGGAAAATGTAAACAAAGATAAAGGTAAAAGAGGGATTAGAGTGAGTATACTGCCACCGGACCACCCTATAATATAATGACTGTGTATTTACTGGTTTTAATTTGACAACGCCCCTAGCCATAGTCTCTTCATTAAGTCGGTGGTGAATCATGCCAGCCACCACAAGGGAATTTTATATATCAAATGGGACTGAGGAGAAATGCAAACAGAATGAACGTCAAATTGTGTGAAGAAAGGAACGAATCATGGTAAATATTAGTGTAGGTAAGAGTTTATAGAAATTTGCCTAAATATTGTTGAGGGATTATTGTGAAAGGTTATCGCCGGGCTTAAGATATTTCGTACGTATGATAAGCATAAAACATGCACAGTAAATTGAAGAGAAAGACTGAATTGCATATGAAGTGAATGCTAATGAAAAACAAGCGGAGGAATTATTGGCTAAAAAAAACCTTTGGAACCTAAGACCACAAACTCAAAGAAAAATATATTACTTTACAAATAATAAATCACAGCAAATCACTTCCATGTCTAACAGAAAAATAATTGAATGTCTCAGCAATAATGAAGAGGCTTAGAAACAAAATAATCGTCTTCTTATTAGGAAAAATTAGCAGCTTTATAAATGCATTAAAAAACTATGCTATTCTTCATTATTGAGGAAGATGAGAACTAATGACAAGACTCCCGATTAAGAAAGGCTCTTTGAAACGTTATTGATATTAAAACGTTAGGAGAATGAAAACATTACAGGAATCAAAACGTTACAAGAATTAAAACGTAACATAAATTAAAACATTGCAGGAATTAAAGCGTTACAGGAATTAAAAAGTTACAAAAATTAAAACATTATAGGAATTAAAGCGTTACAGGAATTAAAAAGTTACAAAAATTAAAACGTTACAGGAATTAAAGCGTTACATGTATAAAATCGTTACCGGAAAACAGCTGACGATGAAAGGATAAGGACAGGCCGTGAATATTTATAATTGTCCATGACTGTACACCCTCCCTCCTACCCGTCCTCCTTCCCTCCTTCCCTCGCCTTGAGATGAGTCCTTACACAGTCAGCAAGTTTTTCTGCCGACGACAGTTTGATTATCTTGGCATCATTATTCATTCTTCAGACTCTTGTATCTCTATGTGTGTGTGTGTGTGTGTGTGTGTGTGTGTGTGTGTGTGTGTGTGTAATATTATCTTTCGGTCAACATGCCTGCAAGTCTTTATGTATAATATGTATGAGAATATGTGTATGCATTTGTGTATGTATATGTATATTTATATCATAATAAACACATGTGTACGTATGCATAACTTCTCCCATATACAGATCTCAGTACAACTCACTCCTACATTCATTCACAAGGCTTCTAATTCCCACACTGAGGCGGACCACAAGGACACCTGTCAACACATTCACGCCCTCACACTTATGGTCACTTAATGTACCTCCCATATTATATTACATAGGAGGGCGTATATTTTCAGTTGTTTGGTGCATGCTAAATGTCATATGAATCCAAGACACAGTAAAACTATTCCATATTACTGAAGGTGTGTCTACCCACTTATTATTATTATCAAATATTATTATTTTTATTATTATTATTAAATATTATTAATTTTATTATCATTATTAAACATTATTATTTTTATTATTATTATTATTATTATTATTAATATTAGTAATAGTAGTAGTAGTAGTATTTTGGGGTGGTATTTCCCGAGTTCGCTATCTTTGAACTTCATAACTAAAAATTACGTAGAATGTGGAATGATGTGTTTAGGGAAAAATTAAGGATTCCAATCTATTGCATAACAGGAAACAAAGTTGGGACTCTAAATTTATTTCACGTACCGTAACATAAAACAGATCCATATTGAAACTGTCTGGAAATATATCTTTCTGTCTACCATTGTGGGTATTCTTCACCTTGTCGACGTTCAGGCCAGTGTGAATTCTCCTCCATTTGCACCATATTTGTAACACTGAAGTCGCTTGTGTCCTGGCATAATGTAGAGGAGGAATAAGTAACTTTCTAATTCACCAACAGGAGAGTATAGTATTCCCTTAAAACCATTCATCTAGCGGGACCACCAACAAACCAACCCAGACAAATAAAAGAATTTCTGTTGACATGTAATACAAAACAACAATATTATTTTTGTTTACTTTCATCTGCGGTAACGTAAGTCGTATTTTTAGCACGCTAAGAGGCTTGGAGCTCATTTTTAAATACAAATACGATTATTTCTCCTTCTCACAAAAAGCTCTAACAAATATGAACTCTTGTGGGGATAGAATATACTCTCTTGAGGTCAATTAGAAGGGCTACTGATTCCTGTTAACTATGCTAGGAAACAGACCAGTACCTTAGTAAACGAATGGGGTATTTGTTTAGTAGTAGTGTTCAGAGTAATCAGTAAACCTATATTTCGTCCACAAAAGATGTCTCATTTACTTAATTCAGCACAAGTACAACTGATCCTCAAACAACATATTTCATGAGAATGTATACGGCACAAACAACAAAAATAATTGTTGTACAAAAGAAAAAAAAGAAAAGAAATATTATTGCAAGTGACAAATATAAACAAAAATATCACCAGCTCGGGTATAAGATATTCAATTGCCATAAACCTGTACTCGGGCCGAGACACGATAAAAACAACACAAAACAGGCATCGATAGAGTCTGGCCAACAAAAAAGTAAGAGGAAACTCGAGAGGTTAGTAAAAAGCTCAAAAAACCTGAACCATCGCCGAGTGCAGGTTTTTCTGTACACAATTCAGCGCCTCGGTGAAAATGTAAATACAGAAGATGTTAAATAATAGGTTAAAGAAGCCAGCACTACGGAGGAGGAAGAGAAGGAAGAAGAGATGGGAGAGGAGGAAGTGGGGGAGATGGAAGAGAGAGAGAGAGAGGGAGAGGTGGAGAGAGAATGATAGGGTGGGGAGGAGGAAGAGGAAACGAGAAGGAGTATTGGGAACAGGAAGAGGAGGAGAAGTGGAGGGAACAGGAAGAGGAGGAGAAGTAGAGGGAACAGGAAGGGAATGAGGAAGGATACTGAATAAGACAATGAAAGAGACGGTCAGGAGGAGGAAGGGAAAAGGACGAGACAAAGAAGGAAGAAGAAGATGACCCATGATAAATTATAGAGATAGAAGTAGGTTAATGGACAGATAAAATTAATACCACAGGCAAACCAAGGAGGAAAAGTGAGGTACTGAGCAGAGCAAAAAAGGAAAAGAATGAACTTATCAACAAACATCGGCAAGAGATTAACATAAACACGTTTTAGTGGTTTGCCCCTTACTCCTCATTCATCATTTTTCTTCTTCCTCTTTTTCTTTTTTCTTCTTCTTTTTCCTCTTTCTCTTCTCCATCTTCATTTCCACTTCCTCTCCTCCATTTTTCACTTTATTCGTTATTTCTTCCTCTTTTTCTTACATCTCAGTCTCATTTTCTCCTTACTTATTATGTATCCATTTTTTCCTCCTCTTCCTCCGCATCCCAGTATTCTTCAACCTTTATTTCCTCCTCCTCCTCCTCCTCCTCCTCTTCCTCTTCCTCTTCCTCCTCTTCCTCCTCCTCCTCCTCCTCCTCCTCCTCCTCCTCCTCCTCCTCCTCATCGTTTCTTTTCCTGGTGAGGGGGAACTGGCTTTGGTTCTGTTTTCGTCACTATTCCCCGTTAACAACCTGCCCTGCCCAGCCCTGCCCTGCCCTGCCCTGCCCTTCCATTTTCTGCTCTGCCCTGCCTTGCCCTGCCCTGCCCTGCCCTGCCCCATCTGATACCTCGCCCACTAAGTATGTCCTCCAAGCCTTTATCTCACCATCAACACCCAATTAAAGAGTATATCAGCCCCCTGGTGGAACGGTGACAACTCCCCTGTGCGTGTTGTCTCACAGAATAATCCCTTTTATTCCTAAGGTTCCAGGTTAGTGAAACGATCCTACGGACTGATATCACCCAACACGATACATTCTGAGATTGTATAGTAAGAATGAGGCACTGAAAGAATCAAAATTACAAATGAAAATATGACATTATTTAATTAGAATTAAGGTTACAAATGAAAACATAAAATCAATTAAAATGATATGTAAATGGATAATTATAATGATGATCAGATAAACAAAGGAAAGGAATACATTAATGATAATTGCTGAAAAACAAATAAAAATATAATAGCTCTTAAAAAAACATAAAAGCAGGGAAATACATGTATACTTAAACGATAAATATGACCATTAAATTGGAATAGTGATAACATTCTTCCAAATCTTTGTGCTTATTGTTTTTTCTCTTATTCTACTCCAGCGATTGTCCTTAGATATTTGTTTTCTCTATATATTTTCATCTCATAGGTATTCTCCCCATACCAAGGAGACAGATTTATGGCGCAGTTGTCAAGAAGAAGGGTGACAAGCGAAGCACAACTGTCGTCATATTTAATATAGTCTTCACGTTAATATAATCGAGTCAGTATATTAGGAGTGTGTGGTCGCATAAAAAGGAATCCATTATGGTGTCGCAAGATTTGGTAGCATTGTGACCCCACCCGACCCTTCATGTCCTAGTCTGCCCCGCCCCGTCTCGACCCGCCCCGTCTTGCCACACCCCGCTCCGCCCCACCCAGCCCCGCCCCGCCCTGACCCACTACACCCATTTAGGTTAGTTTAGGTTTTCAAGTAAGTTAAGTAAAGTTTAGTTAGGTGAAGTAATGCTTGATTTAGTTGTGTCGTAACATATTAAATGAACCCAAACTTCCTGCTTTCCTTCCCCCTCACCCCAGCACCACCAGACATTGCTTCACTCCTGCCACTTTCTCGCTCTATATCCAACCCAACCCAACATTGCCTCAGCCAGTCTTGACCGACCTTGCCTTAGCCTCTTGCCTTTCCCGCCCATCTCTCTCTCTCTCTCTCTCTCTCTCTCTCTCTCTCTCTCTCTTGCTTCAGCCCCCTTACTTCTCCCTCCCTACCTTATACCTTTTCGCAGTCCCTTACTCCTTCCTCCCTACCATCACCTTGCCTCACCCACCTTTTCCATCTCTCCCTCCCATCACTCAGCCCCATCCCAGCCCACCTAGCACTCTCCCAGTCCACCCTTAATTACCCTAGCCCACCTTTACTTATTCTTGCCCACCCAGCCCCATCCCAGTCCACCCAGCCCCAACCCAGTCCACCCAGCCCCATCCCAGTCCACCCATACCTATACTATACCTATATCAAACCCAGCACTATTCCAGTTCCCCCTTACCTAACCCAGTCACTCCAGTCCCATCCCAGTTCATCCAGTTCCATCCCAGCCCCATCCCAGTCCACCCAGTCGTGTCCCCAGTAAGGCCCGGTGTAGCACAATGTCTCCTGGTGGTGTTTGTGAAGTATTATAATGAGTGTCGCCTCGCCTGCACCACGCCCACACTCACGCCCACACCCACCACCTTAACTCAACTCTACACCCTCACCTCCGCCCTCGTCTGCTCCAAATCCCACGCCCTGAGCCCGTGACCTACGCCCAATAGAAGGGTTCGTACAAAAAAAGCAACGCCCACTCTTCTTCTCTCTGGGGAGTATCGCAAGCACCTACTTTGTCAACGGGACTTCAATGGGTAAGTCCTCGCCTCCACCCACGCCTCCACCCACGCCTATGCTACACTTATGTCCTCGCCTCCACCCACTCCCACACAGCCGCCCACGCCTATCCTACACCTACGGTCCTACCATCTTGTCTAAACTCATAATATCTTCTCCAAAATAGAGCCAATCATTTATCCTATAGCAATACTTCAGGAAAAAAAAAAAAAACTGCCCCGTAGCCAAGCCAAACATATGCTGTGTAGGAAAACAACATGACACCTGCCCTGTAGTCTCCACCCAGACCTCTACCTTGACCCCACCTACCACAGTCTTAAGAGGAACCTAATACCGTCGCAAATATTATTCCCAAACCCATATGCCACGGTCTGAGCCCACGCCCTCGCGCCCACACCTGCCTCAGCCCATATTCCTTCACCATAAGGAAGGTATTTATATGGAAACGTACAGTACCAGTCCTTCGAATTATATTTAGAAAGAGTTTGACGTGAATGTTGGATCTCCTTAACCTCATGTTCTCAAAAAAGATATTCGTTGTGATAGTGTTAACAATTTTTTTAAATTTATTGAAACAGTATAAATTTGTACTTATTTTAAATTAAGATCCTATATTCGAGTGACACAAATAATGAAGAACACCAAGAACACCACTACATAAACCACGATGAGTTTCATACTGATCGCAGGGATACCAATGTGAGGAGTTATTTTATACCAAGCAGAGGTAATGAGACATTTTGACCCCGAGTAAGTTTTTTAGTCCAGTGGTGCTTCATATTTCATTAAACTGTGTTCCTGATGCCTGGCGTTCTGTAGTCTTAATAAAGGCAGTGGAACTCAAGAAAAAGAGTCTGTTTTGACCAATCGTAACCAACCTTTACGATAACTGCTGTGGACACTTACCGCAGCAATCCACAGAAAAACAGGCTACAGTTTCTCTTCCCCCAAGCACACAACAGTCTTTCAGACCATGCACGTCCGCCCATCTCAGAGCCCCACGCCCTCTACGGTTACTCAGCACACGCCCATGTCCTTCTCATCCACTCTATGTCCACCCATAACTGTCATCTCAGTGTCTCTTTTTGCATCTCGGTTCATGGTTTTGCCTTCCCACCCCTTCTGTTTCCGGTATACACATACCTGAACTTTGCATCCAGAACACAAACCACAACACTTCACCCCCTATACACACCATGACATTACACTCACCCTCTATATACACACCATGACATTACACCACAACATAACATTCACCTACCTCACGTTCTCACATTCTTTCCTAAGTAAAACCTAAACCATTACATTCCACCTCCATAATATACCCACACAACCCCTTCGAGAACGTCCCCTGCCTATTTCCCTAAGTCCACACTCTCAACTTCCCACACACACATTTTCCATCCTCGCCCACACGTCGCTCCTGCCGACCCTACGCGACCCCTTCACCGCCCCGCCCATGACACTTCGCGGGGTCCCTCTTGAACCCACGACCTCTACCACGGTGAGAAAGGCAATGGACCTGGATGAATGAAACATACGGGCGACTTTCCCTAATTGGCGAGTTGTCTGTAGATGGGGATTGGTCTGACTGGTGGTGGTGGTAGTAGTAGAGGAATAGTGAGGGGATGGAGATTGGGAAATTGGTGGTGGAGTAGGGGATAGTGATGAGAGGGATACTGATTCTTAAGTATAATACAAATAGCTCAGTTTCATTCAACCGAGGCAAGAGTTTTGATCGAGACTATAAAAACATTTAATGTCTTGCAAATGAAAAAGAAATCAGAGTAGCAAAAACTTCTGAATTTGATATTAGCACTCGTCTCCGTCTCTATTTCCTGCCTCTGACCTGTTCTCCACGAGCCTCCCTCCTTTTCTTGCCTCCCTGCTGGCTATCACAAGCCAAGCAGCCCCTCCCTCACTACCGTCACCTACTCTCTTTACCGCTTTTTGCTACCTACCACATGTCTCCTCCCTCTCTTATTCATCCAACCCCTCCTTCTGATCTCCCCTCCAACTCCTGTCCCCTCCAGCTAACCACCCTACCTGCCCACATCCCACCTCCAACCCTACCCCACGAATCCCAGGACTCCCCCTGCCTCCCCACCCTCACCCCCTGAGTCAGTTTGTTAGGTCGAACAAAGCCGCGGGGGCAACACGAGACATGGACGAAAAAGATGAAGCCATTATATTGCTTTTTTAGACTGCTCTTATCTTTATAGCGGGAGGGAGACACTGCGGGCGCTGCCATGACCTTAGGTAAGAGAGACGGAGAAAGACAGGGGAAAAATGAGGTGTAACACTAGGAGACAGAATGGAGATGAAAACGACAATTATGGGGAGGTTTTCTTGTTGGTGAATGGAAGTGGCTGATTCCTCCAAACTATGACAGGAAACACAATCTTAGTGTTGCTATTAGAGGATCTGTTTCGTGGCATAGCTAAGGGAAATCAGTAGCCCACCAGTTGACGACGTGTTAAACAACGCATAAATACCGACTCCTCCTCATTTAGTGTTTACATCCAATGAAGAAAGCTATCCAGAAACGCAAGTGGGGAAAAAAAAAAAAAAAAAAAAAAACACACACACACACACAACAACAACAAATATAAGCAGCAAAAATACTGTAAGAAAATTAAGTATCACGAATTACTAAAATCTCTCTTTTGAAGTCAGGACTAGAATGAAAATGTTTAATCATTAGAGCTGTTGCAACCTGCGCTACCACTTGCTTCTGTATTATCGCCGTCGACAAATATCAAATGTGCAAATAATATTATGTACATTACTGTACTTTGGTTTGAATCTTAAGTCAGTTGTCAAAGATAGATAAACATAATTCAACAGGATACTTGTCTATCCAAAGCACGAAATGAAGGTAATTATGGCGGAAAGCTACAAAGGCCTCGTGTTAAGGAAGGGACGTTTTACGACCTCCACGTCCACTGAGTGATGAAAACATGAGAGTCGACCGGTTGTGTTTATGAAATACGGTGGGTACTGGATAACTCTTGCGTCAGGGAGTTGGACGGAAAAGGGATGAGAGGAAAAGTAATGTTTCTGGAGGGAGTTTTCTGTCTTGAAGCAGGAAAAGTTTTTAAGATTTAAGAGTTGGAAAGATGTTAATATTTCTTACTGATGAAAGAGGTTTTCGTTAAGAAAATAGATTTTTCACGGTTTCTGAAAGATATAGCTTACGTAGCGGATAAAAGTCAGGGGTAAGTTGGCGTCTGTTCTTTTTAAAAACTTTTCCTTATTTTTCACTCGGTAAAACCATTTCCACAAATATTTCGTGTCAAGTCTGTGTTTGGGAACTAAATAAATTACAGTTACTTCACTTACATATATTGCACAGAGATTGTTTCTTTAGGTTTGTACACTTTAAGAAGTATTTCGCAGACATTATTGACCTTTTTTAGTGTTGGTCAACACAAATATGAAAAAATATAAATAGATAATAGTGTTACCAAATTTTGTGCAACTGATTCCTCGATACTATTCAAAGAAACAGATCCCTTTAATTTAACTGATTTGGTCTGTTTTTTTACACAGTTTGGAGTAAGAAAGCAGACCAGACTAGGCTTGGACGACCTTGTAGTGCGAGGGAGAAGGAGACTATAAAGTAAGAGACGACATTTAAAGAATTGAAAGGAAGTAAGTAGGGTTCGAAATGGCGCTAAAATACTTAAAATACTGCCTCGTGGTGGTAATGATCACGACTTAAGTCCTCGAGTGAACAGGAGAAGAATTAATTTAAAAAGTCAAAGGAATGCTGAAGAGTAACCCGGGTCAACAGTCAAGAGAGATATACAACACAGATACAGTTAGTCGCTCTAGGAAATACACAGAAGCCAGTAGTAGTAGACAAACAACTTAGACGATTCAGGTTCGAGGCTACGAGAGTTTAGATGTGGCATTAGCATGTAAACTAAGTGAGCACCTTGTAAATGCAAACACAGTACAATAAGTAGGAAGAAACGATGAAGGAATCAGGCTGTACAACCAAAATCAAATGTCCTGCATCAGGTGAATGAAGCTGTAGATTTTAATACCTCACACGTGCATTTTGTTATGTGTTGGGTAATTACTAGGACATATTATCTATCACTCACACTTGTCAAACAATACCCATATTAAACTAAAATGCTTCCTGTTTTTCCCCTGTTCCTTTCATGTTTGTAACTATACCCACATAGAAGGAAAACACGACTTGATTTTAACGTTGAATATATTGCGATAAGATTGTTACGAGCAAAAGAAAGAAACATGCAAATTTATAACAGGCAGAACAATTCAAAGCTGCGTACAAGGTCATTCTAACAGATTATTCTTTAGTCGACTTCATTATTTACCTTATACAGGAAAGCCGTACTAAAAAAAACAAAAAAACTTCTGATTTGTAATTGGTTTGCAGGAGGAGTCACAGAGCCGAGTTTTTTTAGCTATTAAACCCCACCTTATAAGAGGAAGTGAACCTGCCACACCGCCAGGCACGTGTCCAGGCCATCCCTACCTGTTACCGAGCAGGTCAGGAGTCAGTCAGAAGGAACGGTCCTCAGCAACAACTATCACTCACTCTCTCATTCACTCACTCACTCATCCATGCACCCACCCACTAACCCACTCACCTACACATCCATCAATCTATGCATTCACTCACCCACTCACTCACAACATCGAACCAACAGTGGCGAAGTACAGGCGTGTGCATAACAAACAGCTCATCCTCCCTCACTCCTCCCATTTCATCACATATTCTCTTATCCTTCACTCTCTCACTAGCCTCTTAACCACAGTCAATACTCCAAGCCGATATACACCTTCTCTTTCTCAATGGCATCTACACTCTTATCTGAGTCTTCATCCCTGTCTCATTCCTTAACAACACAACCCCTCCATTTACCTCACTCTTTCATCGTACATGACCCCGACACACCTAGATGACCCCCTTTCCTCTTCACTGTCTCATCCTTTCCCCATGCACGACCCCTATATATTTGCTTCACCCTCTCATCCTAACTGACCCCTGTGCACTTAGGATAACCCCTCCTTCGTTCCTGTTCCCTTAGTCCTTTCTGCTCCCCCACCCCCTCCTCTATATCATCCATTATTTACCTTACCCCTATATCCTATACCTGTTCCCTCTACCCTTCCTGTCCTCTCCACTACATCCCCTATATTTACCTCAACCCTCCATCCTTCCTGACCCCTCCACCTGCTGGCTTGACCCCTTCACCTCATACTATTTAGAAAGGAATTGGTGCATTTTCGCCAGGATAAACACAACGCACTCTTATTACATCACATATCCCCCTCTCCTTGACGCACACATTAACCACGACACCCCGCACCACCCTCCAATAAACCACGTAAGGTCTGTAAGGCACCACTCATTATCACCCACCACTCTCTCTCTCTAATTATCCTTTTATCTCTCCATCACCCACCCACCCACCATCTTCTCCTCCCTCTCTCTTTCTCTCTTTCTCCTCCTCCTCCTCCTCCTCCTACCCTCTCTGGTATCATCCCATCTCACTGTCATATCCTTATCTCCCGCATATCGCCCGGTTCTCTCTCTTTATCATCTCCCCCTCGTATGCTAGTTATCGCGAGCGTCTTCTTATCCTGTGATTATCGTCGTATTTCTAAATAATGCCCCCGTGCCCTCTCATTAGGACCCAGGGTGTGGAGAGCGGCCGGTGCCCACTGCTTCTTCCCCCAAAATAACGACCGGAAAAACGCGGCGCTATGGAACTCGGCGCCGGACTCCAGTATTCCCAACTCCATCAGGTTACAGGGAGAAGAGTTTTAGTTTGCTTTATTATTCTAGGGATCTTCTCATTCAGTTTGTTTAATTAACCTGAGTGAAATAAAATCCAGACTTTTTTAGTCTAACCTACGCATACTTGAACTAATCTATCTTAGAAAAAATTAACCCCTGATTAAATCGTACCGGACCTGAAGAAACACAACCTAAACTGAGTTGACATAAATGACGGGTCCTCTCCAGAAAGCAAAGAATAAATTCCCTGTACCGTTGGTGAGTTGGGACTGTTAGCTGCGGGCGGGAGATCCACACACCCACTACTTAAATCCCAGGCCGTAAAGTGTGGCGATGTGGTGATAAGGGTTGGGTGATGCTTATCTTGGCCCCCATCTGCTCTAGGTGGTGACGCCTCGGATACCACGACCATAGGGGCAGGGGCAGGGAAGAAACTGAGAAGGGGGAAGGAGGAGGGGGAAAAGTAGAGAGTTAGGGAGAAGGGGAGTTAGTGTGAGGGAGAAGGGAGAATGTGAGGGAAAAGGGGAGAGGGTGAGGGAAAAGGGGAGAGGGTGAGGGAAAAGGGGAGAGAGTGAGGGAAAAGGGGAGAGGGTGATGGAGAAGGGGAAGGAGAGACGAGAAGGTTGTAGGGTAGAGGATTAAGGTAGAGTCAAGAAGAACGGATAGATAAAGGGGACAGGAGAAACGGGAAAGGTCTGAAAGGACAATGGAAAGTGCGGAGATGGGAACAAGATATGGAAGGGAATAGAAGCAGGGGATGAGGCAGGGAGAAGGATAAATGGAAGTTGATGAGAAAAGATAGGGGAAAAGAAGGCACAGAAATGGAGGAGAGAGAGAGAGAGAGAAAGAAAGGGGGGAGAAGGAAGATGGAAGGATAGGATGTAATATAAGATAGGAAGGAAGGCAGATGTAGGCACTCACACAAGGTAGAGGAAAACATGAAGGGGAGAGTGAGAGGGAGGAGGAAGGAGTGAGAGGGAGGAGGAAGGAGTGAGAGGGAGGAGGGGAGAGGGAGGAGGAGGAGGCGGCAGTGGTAGGAAGAGAAACAAAGGAGGACGGAGGAGGAGGGAGTGGGTGTGTGGGTAATCAGAACGAGGGTTACCTGATCAGTCAATATCTTTCTGGCCCATCTGATTACAGGTTGCAGGAGAGACAACAACTCGCCCCAATCACTTTATAAATCTGGGGGATAAATGGTGGTGGCGGGGCTCGGTTCTTCCTAGTGGCCAAACACGGTAAACAGGACCACCTCTGCTAACCTTTGCTATTTGGGAGCATCGATTCAGTGGGCTGATTGACGAAGGTGGTGGAGTAGGAGGAGAAGTGGGAACATAGAGAGGAGGTGGAGGTAAGAGAGGAGGAAGGGGAACTAGAATGGGAAGGTGGAGAAAGGAGAGGAGGAGGAGGAGGAGGAGGAGGAGGAGGAGGAGGAGGAGGAGGAGGAGGAGGAGGAGGAGGGGGATGAGATGAAGGGGGAATAAGGTAAGGAGGCAGAGGAGGGGATGAATGAAAGGAAGAAGAGAGGGAGCAAAAGTAGGAGTATCGAAAGTGAGATGAAGGGAAATAAAGAGGAGAGAGGAAGTGAATTTGGTAAAGGTTTTGTAGAAAATGTTAAATGATTTAAACTTGGATAGGTTGCATTAAATTACAGTTCTACTAGAGATATTTACGTCCGTGTACGTTTGTATGGGTTCTTTCAGTCAAACCTGTGTAATGAAATACAAATAAGGGGAACTGAAGATTAAAAGGTAACGCACATAAACATCTCCATCCATTATAGTTGTTGCACACGACGACACGACACAAAAATTATTCCATCCTTAAGTTTTCACAGGCGATAATAAAGAGTCAGCACTTCTCACCATAACTCTTCCAACCAGCCTTGTGTTTACTAATAGTGAGGGAGTTGCAAAAAGTCGCATTTCAGGTCTCCATTTAAGTGCACAGATACATTGTTTCCCGACTGCGACCCCGGGAATCAGCGAGCGGGGTATGGCATGTCAGAGCAGGGTTGGGTATGTTTATTGAGTGGGAGGCAAGAGGGCGTGACCTTGCCTGACCCCGCCCCGCTCGCCACGTCTCCAAAGTCTTGTTCAGTAGAGAGAAATGTCTTCTTCGGGAGAGTCTGCATTATAATAGCACTGGAATGGAGGAGGGGACGGGAAAGAAAGGAAGGGGAGGATAGAGTAGTGAAGAAGAAAGTCCTGCAGCAATGGAAGGGAAGGGAAAAGAAAGGAAGAAAAGGTGAGGGAAAGGGAAGAAAATAAAGAGAGAGGTGGATAAAGGGAAATGGATGCAATGCAGATGAAAGCAATAAATGGGGAAGGAACGAATGAGGGTGAGGGAGGGATGGAGGGGGACGGATTAGGGGGTCTCTTTGTCTTATATGATGGATTTGGGGGGCGATGGTTGGCTGTTCCCCTTCCCTCGCTGAATGTACTTTGTCCCTGTCTGGTTTTGGGTTTCCCTAATACGGCTCTTTCGAGTTGCTGGTTTTTGTCCGTGTCTTCTCATCTGCTTCACGCTTTCTCCATATCCTCTAAACCCACTCTTCCTTTATTCTTAATTTGTTTCCCCACTGCTCTTCGTTAATAAACAAAATTGTAACGCTCACGAAAAAATGATCAAAATTATGGACTTTATTTTGTAATGAATGTTGTTGCGTTGATGAAATGCAATATTGTCATTTCACTGTTCGATGGGTTTCAAAGATAATAAAATTTTGGTGATGCAATAGATATTTTGTCAGTGAATTTCGTCCACCTTTATAAATTATAGAAACATAAATATAAACTGAATTAAATTATTGTAGGGTCTGTGGGTAAAATAAAAAAGAGTAATACGTTTCTATGATTAATTGGAACAGCATAAAAAGTAACTGTTATGGTAATCGCAAAAGTTGATAATTAATATGTTCAATTATAATTAGTAAACATTTAGGACCCTGTGATGCAGCCAGAAGATTATAGGTTACCGATTCCTTTAAACATTACCACGAAACACTACCTGTATTGAACGTTTTCGTTTCGTGGCACAGTCTGGAGGAATCAGTAGCCTGCACATCTCCAGCAGATTAAAAAAAAAAAAAAAAAAAAAAAAAACCACAGGATTCTTAAGAGCTTTATGATTTACGATTAACAAATGAACTTAGATAATTCATATTTTAATTGGAAGGAAGATGTACTGTAGTTAATATTACAATGAAGAATTAACAACACGGACTCTCACATTAGCGATAATAAATTACAATCCTTCGCTACATGAAAAAAAAAAAAACAATATTACAGAGTATAATTATTTCGGGGATTATTAGAATAGTAATTAATATTACTAGTACTCTAAAAAAAGTTAATTATGAATATGCTAACAAAATATGATATTAATAACATCAGCATTGAGGTCCTGAATATGGAAGAATTGAAATGTAAAGTCTTTTTCCCATAAGAAGGAAAGATAAGCTGTCTGTTGTACTTGTATATACTCTCTTTGTGCCCATGTTGCAAAAAATAAAAATAAAATAAAAAATAAATGATTATAAAAAAGCAATTAAAATTTGAGAACCTGATATGACAGGTAAATCCTTGATATCTTCTGTATGAAAAATGATTATTACAAGTTAAATGCATAATATTAAACAAACAACAACAACAATGCAGTGAAGAAAGCAAATTATAACCACATTGTCTTACTAAAGAAACATTAGTGTCATACTTTACATGAGAGGGAATTACAATACTGTCATGAGCAAACTACCACTCCACTATAAAATTTCCATATACCAAATACAGTGGCGATTAAGTCTTTGGTTAATAAAATATCCCTAAAGTCAACAAAGACAGTAATCATCTGCTTTATTTTTCGTCCATGTGGTGGTGAGGGGAAAAAAATATTAAGAATAAGAAAATCTCCATGAGGAATATTTACCCTCTTATACCAATTAATGTTTTTACGGACACTCACTGTTTGCGTGTAGCGACTGAAGCAGTGCTTGCCCTTCATCTGCTCGGAGTTATACCTATGACCTGGGCGAATTGGACTATCTCCAAATGCCACACAAATGGTTAAGTGTTGTTAATTGGTGGGTGGAATGTATTCACACCACCCACCTGTATACCAACTTCAAGGACTCCTCTAACTTCCCCTGATACC